>ML249440.1:6304-52493 GCA_005239495.1 Nicotiana undulata | reverse complement strand
AAAGAAAGGTTATGTTTAAGATCAGTTACATGTTTGTTGATTACATGTCCTTACTTGATGTATATTCCCACATGATTTATTGCACGGTTTGTATCTTATTTCATTATGTACCGGACCTTAGTGAGTATATATTCTAAATCTCGTCACTACTCTTTACGAGTTTAGACGGGATACTCACTGGGTACATATTTGTTTATATGTACTCATGCTGCACGGAGCCTTCTGGTTTCATTTTGCTCAGTCTTTTGTTCCAGACTGCGGCTTGTATATTTTTGTATATGTATATTTTAGTTGTTGTATCTATGTAGCCGCCCGTTGACACTGTGACACTAGTCCTGGCACACACTTGTTGTAGTTGAGTTGGGTTTTGGGGTTGTATATATTTGTCCTAGCTGTGGTTCAGCTTGTTTCTACGGCCTTACCCCATATTGTTATTGTATTCCGCATTTTTATTGTTATTGTTGTTCGTTGGCTTGCCTAACCACGCCGTTAGGCGCCATCACGACCTGGAACAGTTTTGGGTCGTGACAGCAAATAGGCAGAATGAACAAGAAGAGCCACAACACGTAATTCACATGATTGTTGGTGGGGTCGACATTCCACAGAGACCCATATTCAAGCGCACCATGGTGTCCATCACGAGGGAAAAACGAACTTGGGACTATGTACCAGAATGAACCTTTCCTTTCAATGACGAGGATGTAGAGAGGATCTCACAACCCCACAACGACGCACTGGTAATATATATTCTTATGAATAAAATTCAAGTTAAACGTGTTTTGATTGATCCAGGTACATCGGCCAACATCATTCGACCGAGGTTCGTAGAACAGCTCAACCTACATGATCAAATTGTGCCCGCAGCCTGAGTTCTTAATGGCTTCAACATGGAAATCAAAACCACCTAAGGTGAAATTACTTTTCCATTGAACGTGGCCAGGACAATCCAACACACAAAGTTCCATATGATCGAGGGTAACATGAGGTACAACGCCCTACTCGGAAGGCCTTGGATCCATAATATGAGGACATTACTGTTGATACCCAATTTTTCCCAAAAATATTTTTTATTGCATATATACCTTCAAAATCATGCATTAATAGCAATTGGTCTTTTCCATAATTTTTCTACAATTTTTAGTAATTTGTCCAGTATTTTATTTCTAATAAATAATTATAAAATTGCGTCACAAATAATTTCAAAAGCATTTTTTGATTTAATTTACTGTTTATGGTCATATTAAGACCAAATTATTTCATAAATAGCTAATTTGGCACCTTTTGGCTATAATTGCAATAACTTTGCAATTATAGCCCATGCATATAATTTTGTGCTATCTTTTTTACCGGAAATTAGTCCTTTATATCTTTAAATACCAAGTAATCACTTTTAAGTTATTTTCATGCATATGATTCATTTTTTATAATTAGTAATTATTTTATAAAATTATTTTATTTAACTATCTTGGTATTTAACAAATAGCCCATTCCTATTTCAATTTTAGCCTAAATTAATTAACCAACCCCTATTAAACCAACCCAAAACATCTGATTAAACCAACCCAAACCCGAAGCCCAATTTCTAAATCTACCCGGCCCAGTCCTGGTTAGATCTTGGCCGTTGATCAATTTTGATCAACGACCCGGATTTAACCTTTCCAAATTTAACCTAAAGACCACCCCAAACCCCCTCATTCTCTCATCCTCACCCGCCGTCACTCCTCTCATTCTCTCTCAAGCTCCCTCTGTCCTAACCATGGCTTCCACCCGCCGTTGCTTGCTCGCCGTTGATTATGGTGGTTCACCACCACTCCTAGCCCTAATGGCTCCCTCCCCATGGCCGGAACTCTTGCTACCCTGAGGTCTTCAAGGGACCAGTGGCTGTTCACTCACACCCCCTGGGCCTGTGCTCGCCGTTCTCAGGCCACCATGGCCCGATTGAGTAAGATCTTCACATTTTATCACTAAATCTGTGGCTTCTGAGCAGAAAAATCGCTCTATCTTGGGGTTATCTCTCTCAGAACCCTAATTTATCTCTTGACTCTTTAGATCTGTAACAGATATGAGGATATTTGAGTTGTTTTACTTGTTTTCATGAGAATCTTTCTGATTTTTCAAAGCGTCTCTTCATCTTCAAAACTAGGGTTTCTAAAACCTTTCTTCAAAACGATTTTTGCTGATTTTCTTAGTGTTATTACTTTATTCTTATGTGTTTAATCGATTTGTTAAACTTCCTTTTAACCCTAATTAGTTATATTAAAACCCCCTAATTGTTTGGCTTTAGTCTTGGATTCTGAGTCTGTCTTTGCTGATTTGTTCATTCGATTTGTCTGAATATCTGTTTCTCATGAATATGCTTCGAGTTTTTTGTGATTTTTACCCTATTTTGCTTATTAGGGTTTCTGATTTTGTTTCTTCCTTCCTATATTATGTCTATTTCGTTTATTCACAGAAATTTATATTAGTTTCCCTTAATCAGTACTATTTTTATTTGAATCCCTGATTTTCTGTGATTGATACCCTTTACTGATTTCCTATGGTGATATCCTTTACTGATTTCCGACCCTTAAATTATTTTCCTACCTTATTGTGTGGTTGACTATACTGTTAATTAATCCCTACTGTTGTTTCCTTAATTAGACCTTATGTACCTAGCCCTAATTTCTTACTCTATACCTATTGTATTTGAATTATTTCCTTAGTTGTTATACTCCATCTATATATGATTTCTTTCCTTATTTGTCACATGTTCTTTACCGTTTGAAATGACTCCCTTAATTGAGGGGAGGCTTGGACTGATTCTATTCTTAATTGATTCCGAGTTCCATAATTATTAAACAATCTGATTCTTACCTTATTTACCTAGTTTTCAAACTACTATATATAGTGGTCTCTTTTACTCTCACAAGACAAGTCTTCTAGACACGAACTCACTGGTTCACAACTCTCTTACACTTCAAACTTTCTGCTATTTCCTGTTACTTGCTATTGTCACCGAAATTAGCCGGCTGCAAGCCAAGGCTAATTATTTACACTCTATTGTTCTTCACTTTGTACCTACTCTCTTTAATTGGTATGTTCTGATTTCAATTCAAGTTCCAAAACCAATGTGTTTCTTCTATTGCTTCAGTTTATCATTTTACTAATCTGTTTCTGTTTATTGTTTGGCTTTACAACATGTGGTTAATTTGTTTTATTTAGTATACTAGCTATGTCTTAGCCCTTTTAAGATCAGCATGTTTATGAACCTGAAGTCTGTCTAAATTTGATTCTACTTTGTTTCTGAATGTTTGTTTACTTGCTACTTAGTTTCTGGTATGCACATGTTTGCAAAGTAATCTGTTACCCTAAGTTGTTTTGATTCTATGCTTAATCATGTCCCCAACTGCCTGTTTTGGAGTTCATGCATCTATATGTATTATTAACTATCCCCTAATCCCATGAACCTCCCTACAAGAACTTCTTTGCTTCTGTCTGTTATGTGTTTACTATATATGCTCTATGTGTCCCCAAACTCCCATTGCCCCTGTATGAAAGACTATCGTTTGAAGAGATTCTGATCCTGTTCGCTTTAAGATACTCTGCTGTTTGTTTGTTCCCTAACGTGTTTACACTAATCTTACCTAACTTATTTCACTACTAAAAACCTCTTATATTTTGTATAAAACTTCTACTGAGTCCTTTCAAACTGTTTTCATATCAAAACCCTTTTCAAAACTACGTCAAGCACTCTCACTCTACTCTTAGGTCCTTAGGTTCTTCCCCTCCAATGTGTGACTGCCTTGGGATTCCTGTGATGTCCCACTGAACTCTGATGCACTAGGGGCTGTCTCTTCCACACTACACTTACTCAGTTATCGTTATAAAATCTGGGTGTGAGCACTGCCCGAGATCCTTGAGGTCTTTAGGGAACTCTGACACACCCGGACATGAGAAAGGCTATGAAACTTTGACAGTGAATGTCATAAACATCTGGTATCTTCAGGGTACTTGGGCCTTCTCCAGGCTCCCTATAGTTTAACTTCTTCTTTTCCTTTATCTATTTATGTAATTTATTCAGCTGGTCTGTAATAATTATTTGTAAACAAATATTGGGGATGGCTAGTGAAATGGGGAGGGTAGTTATGTAATTCTATCATTGCGTAGAAAGCATGTCTTAGGTTATGCATTACTTTTATCTGCATTAGAATCCATGTTTTAG
Source organism: Nicotiana undulata (assembly GCA_005239495.1). Lineage (NCBI taxonomy): Eukaryota > Viridiplantae > Streptophyta > Magnoliopsida > Solanales > Solanaceae > Nicotiana > Nicotiana undulata. The sequence continues at coordinate 48,292 of ML249440.1, read as the reverse complement.
GACTCATATATGCATACAAATCATGCCAAACATGCACTAAATATCATGTCCCTAGGATCTCATGTCTACTGTTTCAGCATCTCATCCATGTTATATCCTGATCCTAGGACAATAAACAACGTTAACATAAAAGCTATTACTCTTGTGCATTCAGAACCATGTCTTAATAATTCTATAACCTCTTTGTGCATTTAGAAACCATGCCTTAGGAGTTCTAAAATTGTGTGTCAACAATTCTGCATTTTTGCATTTAAAAACCATGACTTAGGAGTTCTAAAATTGTGTGTCAACAGTTTTGCATTTTTGCATATTAGATACCACGCTCTAGGATTCCGTTTATATTTGCTTAACCACACCTAGTTTAAACTATTGATTCATGAAAAGGTATAAAACAATCTCTCGTATGATTGCCTTGTCTGTTATTAATAAAACTGGTAACATTCTCTGCATTCTCAGATTTACATCACTTAGAACTACATGTTTTTGGTAAAAGAACCTCTGAACTGTTTAAAAATTCTGGCAACTATTACCCTACGCAGTATCATGCCTAGGCAAGCCTTAGGTAATTAATCCCTATAAAAATGTAAACTGTTTTTGTTTGATTGTTTATACTGTTTGAAAGCTAACAAGTTTAAAATCAGTAGGGAAATTGGTTAGGGTCCTGCTTCTAAGCTTATGAAACAAAGCTGCGTATTTCTGTGCATTGATACTCACTTAGATATCCTGTCTTAGGGTCCTGTCTAATAAAATTGCCTCTTGTTTGTGTTTGAGACGTGCTACTTATGTGCATTATTTGTGGAGGTAAACTTGGACCTCTTAAACTACTTTTCCCGCACTTATTTGTTAAGTCCTACTTGTTCTTGCCTGTCGCCTAGAATTTTACCCTTTTTTTTATTCTTAGGGGTTTGTCTAGAACTACCCATATCTAGAGGTCCTAAATTCCTCCAGGACCACAAGGAAGGGACGAGTAACAGCACGCATAGAGATCATTAAATAAAACTTGCTTAAATAACCGCGAAGGGGTGGGATAAAGTTTAGATATGGATATGATGACTAGTGCGCTTATGCCACGTGTAGCCCCTCGCTGAGGAGTGACCACCGAACATTGCATTGTTGTGATCCTATAGGATAAACAACTTAGGACTCCCCTATCTTTTACATATATGTTCTTAGACCATAAATCATTTAAAACTTTATTACATATGTGTGCTTGGACTACGAATCTTTTCAAACCACTATTTGTCTACATGTGTATACTTTGACTGCCTATTTGCTACTTTTTTAAATTCACAAAGCTCGTTTGGCCGGGAACAACAGTTGTGGACTTTTAGGGGTGCCTAACACCTTCCCTTTGGAGTAATTTCAAGCCCTTACCCAATCTCTCGTTATTCAATTAGTGTTATTCTGACCCTTAATAGGTGCCCTAACGCACCTTAATTCGTTAGGTGGCGACTCTTCAAATCCTTACATCCCTCATCCCAAAAGGAAACGAGTTGTCCTAATAATGTCAAAAACCCCGACTGATCCGAAAAGAAAGGAAAAAGGGGGCGCGACAACATGACGACTCTGCTGGGGATTTTAGGCTTTTACCATTTCAAACTGCTTTTTGAATTTGTATCTTTACTTTGTTAATACCTGCACCCTTTCCCTTTCCCCTTTATGTGCAATTAACTGTTTATATCTTTCAAGTACTTATTTCTTCAAAACAAAACTTACATGTTTCTTTGTTTCCTTTGTAACCGCTTTAAATTATAACTGTTGTATTTATCGCTTTCATAACGTGCAAATACGTGACTCCGTGCTTTTATTTCTTAGTTATTGATTCATAATCATGCTCAACATCATATTCCACTCGTTCCAATACAAATCCTATAGCAACGCTTGATGAGTGGTTGCGCTGTTCCTATTTTATATCACCCTTAAATTCAGAAAGGATTATTTGCGGTAAAACCAGTCGATCAGCGGCGCAGTCGATGGTTCTGTGCCTTCCCCTTTGAGTTGTCCGCTCAAGGGTACCAGTCAAAAACCCCATAGAAAACCTTACTCTGTTATACTATGCATGCATCATGGTCAAACCTAGCCGAGTTAATGCGTCGTCCGCACAATAACCCTTTAAGATAGCCTTGTCCGAAGTCCACCGAGGTTTTCATAATCCCAACGGACACAATCATGTTCTGTGCATTTATTTGGAGAACTAAATGCTTGTATGCTAATCATAAATGTATAAATAGTCGAGTCTGGCGGGGGGGTAAGGGCCTAACTATTTTTTTGTCTTGCAGAAAATGAGGCACGGGGTCCCCAAATTCGGTATGGTTAGCAATATCTCTCCAATGCTCTTGAACTGGTGGGAGGATCTTCCCTCCAATAATAAGAAACACGTCAAGAAATTCCTGGTCAATCTACCCTCACTTCTTGACATCCAATCAAACAACATGTTGATTGAGGCTACCACCTTATTTTGGGATAGTGAAAGAGCTGTATTCCGCTTTGGAAATATTGAGATGACACCGCTGCTAGAAAAGATAAGAGGGCTAGCTAGGTTAGTTTGGGAAACCCCTGGGTTGTTGGTGCCTGAGAACCGCACGAGCAGAGGTTTCTTGAAAATTATGGGGTTGAAGAAGAATGTTGAGTTGGAGTGTCTAAAACAGTCATACATACCCTTCGAGTCATGAGACAAGCATGGAGAAAACAAGTTGTGCCGAGGGTTGATAAAATGAGTCACTTCAGAGATGACTTCCAGGATGACGACATCCCCTATAAGTGCCAAGCCCAACACATGTGGCACTATAAAATCATAATTGAGAAGAACACAATTGAACTAGACAGGTACCATGCAGGATGTGCACCTGTTACTCAATGAATCAGTTGATTGGAATTGCGGGATGGCATTCTACCCGACGTGGTTGGAAGACGACTTAGATGGGTTAGTGAGGCCAGGGATCAGCCGAGGTCACAGAATCATAGACGAGAATGCCAAGGCTCAGGTCAAGTACAACCGGCTGCGCAAAAGGATCCACGAGTCAGAGAATGAGCACCGGGAGATACATGAAACCAACAAAAGGTTGATCGAAGAATGGAAAGACATGGACATCCGTTCCAACAAGAAGCTGGAATACTTGGAGCGAGGCATAGTAGGGCTGGAAGGTAAGATCATAAAGAGGGTCGAAGACTGTTAGAAAGCCGAGGGAAATGAAGGAGGACACCTGGCTAGAGCGTACCTGCTGCTGGGTCTGCATGAGCTAGGGAACTTGTTCGATGGGATCAAGGATGCCAAATCTTGGGAAGGTTCTTCTGGGACCAAGTAGGATAGGTTTTCCTTTTTGATTTTATCAATGTAATAAGGCTAATAGCCATTACTGACTTTATTTCCTGCTTATTATTTTAGTGTCGTTTTGGATTCGTCTATTTATATTAATGAAATGAAGCATTCTGGCATCTAAGTTATCCAAATAAACTTGTTGCTAAGCCTATCTCGGGCACAACGAGGCCCCAAATTAGGACACGCTTGATACTCCTGCAATATTTGTTTAAATACTGCAATATTTTCTTATGATCCTCACTGACTTGGCTACCTTTTGTTTTTGTTTTTGTTTTCTTTCTTTGATTATTCCCCTCCCCAAAGGTTGGTTCGTGCATTATGGCATCATCATCGTACCACACAAGATCCAGGGGCCCTCCACCTTCTCCTCCTCCTAGTCCACCTAAGGGAAACATCAAAGGCAAAATGGAAGATTTGAGCAATATCAGAAAGGAAAACACAATGCCAGCTGAATGAACAGAAGCTTCTAACAGTCAAGGTACTCTGGTCCAGAACGACGCTATGTCACAACTCGATCAAAGGTTGTTGAAGCTCCAAGGGGAGCTTGAGCATGTACGAAATTTGGCAAATTTATCCTTCTCACTTAGTGTTCTAGATGTCAATCATCTGAGCACTCAAAATACGATACCTCCTCAGAGTACCCCAAACAAACAGAATCCTCCCACAACTCACCACCATACAACTCCACCGAAAAATCAAACTATTCCACCACAATACTGTCGCGCCCCCTTTTTCCTCACGGAAGTCAGGTTCGGGACATTCGGGTTGAGGCAACTCTTTCATTTTGGGAAAGGGGTTTGCATTTTTGAGAGTCGCCACTTAACAATATTAAAGGTGCGTTAGGGCACCTAAGGGGATTCACTTACAACTACGTTGGTTAACCAGAGATAGGGTAAGGGCTTAAAATTATCCCAAGGTGAAGGTGTTAGGCAGCCCTCAGGATCCACAAATGTGGTTCCCGACCAAATAGCTTTTGTGAATTTGTACAATTTAGCAAACAAAACAAATAAAGGCTCAAATAAGAGGGGGTTTAAGTCCTTAAGCATGCAAGGTGTTTGAAAACAGTTATATAATGGATAAGTTTTGAAAAGATTTTGAATATAAACATTTAAAGTAAAGGATATCCTAGGTTTGTGAAAATATGGATCACATCAATGCAATACCCGGTATGACACTCCTCAGAGAGGGGATACACGTGGTATTAGCGCATCGGTCATCATGTCCATATTCTACCCTTTCCCACCTCGTGGAGGTAATTAAAGCGCGTAATGGTCACAAACTCTATTGCGTGCTGTTACCCGTCCCATTCCTATTCGTCCTGGAGGAGATTAGGACTACTATCCTAAAATGGAGGTTTCTAGACAGACCCTCAGGTTTTAAAGGTAAAAGATGCTAGGGCGACATACAATAAACAAGTAGGACTTGCAAATAAGTGGAGAGCATATAAAACAAGTAAAGGCTCACATATACCTCCACAAGTAAAGTAATTAGACAGCACGACTCAAACACATTTAAGGGCAGTATTTAAGTTCAGAATCCTAAGACATGGTGTCTAAGTGACTTTAACATATAAACAGATAGGCAGACCTGTCCTACTATTCAGGAAAGGGTCCTAATCAATTTGCCTACTGGTTTTAGCATGCTAGTGGTTAAACATGATCATAAAGACAGATCTGGTTTTTATTTAATTAATTACCTAAGGCTTGCCTAGGCGTAAAATAATATGCAACAATTATTCTGATTTGTTAATTATCCCAGATTATTATAGCTAATAGCACTCAATTCTAGGTGTTGAAGATGTTCAGGGACTAATTACCAGACTGTTTAGAACATGAGGACTGTTTTAGATATCTGTATTTAGGCTAAGTGTAATCAAACAAGTACGATTTTATAACATGATGTCTAATGCAGCATGATGCATAATAACTTAAACAGGGTTTCTAAACGCACATAGAATCACAACATTATGCACAACTTCAGGAATAACGTAGGTGATAGTTTTTACTGTTGTTTACCTAGAAACAGGATCTCTAAGTGAGACATGATTGCAGTTTTGTTAACGTTATTATTTTCCCTATAGGCAGTATACCACAAGATTACAACATTATTAGAGCATGATTCATGTCAACGTTTAATCCTAGAGCATGACTTTCTAAGTGATAAAAATAATACCACAATGAGATGCTAAAACAATAAACATGGGACCTAAGAAGCATGATATATAATATGAGTCCTATACATGATTTCTATTGTGCAGGCAGAGAAATAAGACCTAAAACAGGATTTCTACCCTTTTAACAACTATGGCATGCATATTATCCCTTTCCCCCTTTTACTATCCATCCTCGAGAGTTGTTTACAAATTATTACAGGCCAATGAATAAATTACATAATTGGAAAAATGGAAAATAAGAAGCTATTCTATAGGGAGCCTTCAATTAGGCCCAAGTCCTCCAAACCTCATTGCCATATGGTATTTCACGGCCTTTCATAATTCGGGTGTGTCAAAGTTCCCTAAGGACCTCAAAGGCTCCCGGGCAATGCTCACACCCAGACTTAGTAACCAAGAATTGGACATATGCAGTGTGGAAGTGCCAGCCTTAGTGTGTCAGAGTTCAGAGGGAGCTCAGGGGGTCCCAAAGCAGTGCTCACACTGAAGGGGGCAGAACTTATGGTCTAAGAATAAAGTGAAGTGCAAGAGAGGATTTGAAAAAGAGTTGAGCTAAAAGAGCCTTCCTAAAGGACAGTTTATTTGAAATAGTTTGGAAAATAGTAAGTGAGCAGTTTAAGGAAACAATTTTAAAACAATCGACCAGTACCAAACATCACATAATGCATAGAGGCAATACAAACAGGGGAGCAGGGATTGGGGACACATAGAAATAGATTTGGATACAAGTTAACATTAGAGAAGTACTAGAGTATCACAGACTGGTATAGAACTTAAGCAGTCACAGACACAGGTTTCCAAAAGAATTAAACAGAATCAGATTGAGGGAGTACTGGTGAGAGGATAGTATACATAGTCAAACATAGGTTTAGGGAAAAGTCCCAGATATAGTATAAAGTCTATGTAACATGCAATGCATGTTGTAGCATAAAGAAAGTATAGCAGGATCATGTGAAGCATGCGAAGGGGAACTAACATGCTAAAGTTAAAAAGGGAAAAGGTAAACAACAAGCATACAAACTAGTTGCAAGTAGAACAACAAAGCCATAAGTAAAAGAAGATTAGAAACAAGATGAATCATAGTACTCAAAGAAACATATTATTTTGGAACTTTAAATGTAAATTGGAAACATACTAGTTAAAGACAGCAAATATAGAGTAAGAAGTAAGAAAGTATAATAACTAGTCTTGGCTTTTAGCTGACTAGTAACATCAAGCAATCAAGAGAAGAGCAATAAAATGTGTGTGTGAGTAAGAGAGAGTAGAAAAATGTGTATGTTCGTCGTTATGCTAATGAGAGAGTATAATACTTATAGTTTTGAAAACGAGTAGTGAAATAAGGTAAGGAGTACTGATTACTCATAACAATGGAAGTAATATTCCATTAGATTCAATCACAAACCTGGACTCCCTTTAATTAGGAAGTCCTAGTCCAAACGGGTACAAATTGCATCAAATAAGGAAAGAATCACTTAAAGACTGACTTTAACATAATAGGAATAATAAAGGATGTGACATGTAATAAAGGCTAAGTGCACAATACATAATTTAAGAAATATATGTCAAACAATTGACAACACAAAATAAGGTAAAACACCATTTTGATTCCGAAAATCAGTCACAAGAATCACGAATGGGTTTGAAAATCACAGAGCATCAATACTAACTAAGTAAATTACCACTCAAACAAGGAAACAACTCAACAGTCAGTACAAAATCACAGGAAAATATACAAAATCATGACTTTAAGGAAAATATCTCATCTTTGAGGGAAGTCAATAGAATCAGTGAAGAATATTATGTAAAACACCGACATAACAAATAATCAAGCAAATATCACAAATTCAAAGAAACCCTAAGCAAGTAGTAGGGAACAACAGAGATTCAAAGACTTTATCAACAAATTAAAACGAGAAGCCCAGAGCACATAGAAAGTCCAGAAAACATATAAGTTAGCAAAACATAGCAAGCATGATGAACTCAAACCCTAAAAATTGGGGTTTCAACATAATAACTCGAAAAAAAGAGCAAGTTTAAGCAAACTTTTCAAAATTATACTGAAAATCATACATTAGTGCTGAAATCAGAAGATAAAACGTTTTAAAAGGGTTCAAGAAACCCTAGTTCTCAAAAATAGGAAGATCTTACTCAAATTCGAGCCATGAAGGCCTGAAACAGGTCGGAAGTGTGAGAGAGTGACCCTGGTCTCTATAAGACCTTAGAGACAGCAACACCGGCGTGAAGGAGCCATGAGAGACAGGAGGATGGTGAGGATTCCATGGCCTCTGGCGAAAAACGGCCGGAGAAGACGAACGGGCTTCATCAGAGGTGGAGAGACTGGAAGCCTCTAGAAGAGGCTAGAAAGATAGAGAGAGAGAGTAGAGAGATAAGAGACCGAGTGAAAATGAGGGACCGGGGAGGGGGGGTTAGTCTTAGGTTAATTATGGTAACACTAATCTGGGACGTTGATTTAAATTGATCAACGACTCAGATTGGTCGTGGGGTTGGGCCGGGTAGAGATTTAGGTTTTGGGATGGGTTAATTGGGCGGATTTAATTGGGTATTGGGTTTAATTTAGGCCAAAGTTGAAAAAAATTAGAATGGCTAATAGTTAAATACCCATAAAATTAGATATATAATTAATAAAATTAGCTAATAATAATAAAAATAAAATTAATGCTAAATAAATAAAAATTAAGGTAATTAGCTAATATTAAAATATAAATAGGATACAAGCAGGATGTGCAATTAAAAGAGGAGTAGGAAAACTAGGAAATAGATTTAGGAGGGTGCAAGGAAGAAATGAGCAGCAGGTAATAGAGGCAATGGTGATGAGGGTAAAGTTAGAGGAAAACATGAGTAAGAATGGACATATAGGGAGCCAGGCATCGACCAAAATAATTAGGTGCAACTACAGCAGCAGAAAGGAAATGGAAAGAGAAGGATCATTACCTAGAATGTCTATTAGAAATAGGCAAGAGGATACAAGGATATTAACTGAGCAAGGGACACTAGGACAAGGCAAGGGTATAAAGGAAAGGAGATCAAAGGGAGTAGGAACATCATATGATCAACATGTACTAATCCTTATGGAGAGGTGCATGACGATCACAGAGTTTACTAACTTTGTTTTCTTTTTTGCAGGAGACGTTATTGTATCCATACCTTGTCACCAATTACGACCTCTAAGGGTGGTATTAGTACTAGGTACTCATTCCCTAGAGGAAGGAAAAATGACAAGCATAAGTATGGAAGGCATATATAGTAAATGGACAAAGGGTGACATACACTCCTACTTGAATTGGCACTGCATCAAGGAACAATGTGAGGTCATATGGGCCTGTCTCTGGATACAGGAACACAATATGACAAGTGAAGTGTCACCTTTAGCATGGATATTAGCAAGACGTGATGTTATTAGCTATGTTCATCCAGTTTTGGTGTTGGGAATTACGATTACGATGCACCTATGATCAGCATGATAACACCAAGGAATCAGTACAAGGACATGAATATCAAATGAGACCCAAGAGAGTTGCAATGACACGAGCTGGTAAGGGATATGTGTGCAATAAAAATATGGACTCGTCAATAAGTGCAAATTGGCAATGTAATGCAAGACAGATGGATTGGCTAGATTTTAAAGATTGGCTATGCAGTGGAATTATAATGGACGGGCAGCGGACTGGAATCGTTGGGCCTTATCATTTAGTTAGACTAGTTTTAACTTTTAAGACTAGTATATCATGTGATATCAATATTGGGTGTAAAAGCCCAATGTTGATAATATGAGCTATGTATTTTTCATGCTTTATAGTCCTATGCCTAGTAGGACATCACATTTTCTTTGTTATTTGCGTTTATTATAAATAAAACAACTACTAGGCACCCAACCTAGTAGTATAATTTGCTCCAAAAAAAATAATATAAAAATGACTAATTATCGAATTAAAATAGCACAAAATGTACAATTAGGCTATAATTGCAAAATTGCTGTAATTATAGCTAAATAAATCCAAATTGGCTAATTTGTGAAATAATTAGATCCTAATAGGATAAAAAATGATATATCGAGCTAGAAAATATTTTGAAATTATTTTTAATACAATTTATGTATAATTATAGAATAAAATACTGAATAAATTGGAAACAAATTAATACAAAAATATGTAAAACTATGGGAAAAATGCCAGTTATCATGAAAAGTGATTTTGGAGGCATATATGCAAGATTAAAAATAGTTTTGAGGAAAAATTGGGTATCAACAACTGCCCCTCTTTACCCGGGAAGGATGAAAGAATTATCGGATAAAGATATGATGGCCAATTTTGACCGAACGAAACAGTTTGAAGAGATTTAGGCCGCACCCTGGTTTCTGAGTTGCCTACATATCCCTGTTTTACAGAAACTAGGCCGTATGTAGTTCATGAGCCATTGGCGTAGTATATCGATGGGGTTTTACAAGAACGGACGCAACATATAGGACTGGATGGACAAATGATTTACATGGATGGTTAGGAGAACTGGAGCGGGACCGCTTCTGCTAGGGTGGCCATTGCTTGCCGAACTACCTGCGAATAAGCAATACAAGTATATATTGTGCATAATTTAAACATGATGCAAATTCCCGTCGGACCATGAATACTATCTTTGGACGGTTAAGGATGACGTCCTCAGACCATGATGTCCTGGGCCATGCATTGCTTGATGGAGGATTCACAGGCCATGAAATGATGTTTTCGGGCCATGAAGATGGTGCCTCTGAACCATGATGCCTTTGAATAATGATACGCGAAATTGAAAGAGATCCTCAGACCATGACATGATGTTCTCGGACCATGAAGATGGTGCCTCCGAACGATGACACCTTTGGACATGTTGGCGATATTTCAACCCATGAAAAATGCAGTAGTATGATGTTGACAAGATAGAGCTTAGTCTTGCGAATTGAATGGCAGGGCTTAGCCCAAAAGAAAAGTGAAGTAAATAATGCTTGAGACAATGCTTAGTCTCGAAAAGTAAATTGGAGGAAGAGCTTAGCCTCGGAAGGCAGAAAAGTAGCCTTATGCAGATGGAGACAGTGCTTAGTCTAGGAAGGCAGAAAGGTAGCCTTATGCAAGAATGCAGACGGAGAAAGTGTTTAATCTCGGAAGGAAGAATGGTAGCCTTATGCAAAGATACGAATGCAGATTGAGACAGTGCTTAGTCTCGGAAGGCAGAATAGTAGCCTTATGCAAAGATGCGAATGCATATGGAGGTAGAGCTTAACCTCAGAAGGTAAAATGGTAGACTTATGCAAAGATGCGAATGCAGATGGAGGTAGAGCTTAACCTCGGAAGGCAGAATGGTAGCCTTATGCAAGAATGCAGATGGAGACAGTGCTTAGTCTCGGAAGGCAGAAAGGTAGCCTTATGCAAGACGCAAATGCAGATGGAGACAACGTTTAGTCTCGGAAGGCAGAAAGGTAGCCTTATGCAGAAAATAAATGACGGTAGGAATTCTTAGCTGGTGATAAATTGCGGCACTGTGATTATGGAGGGCATTGTGACTGCGGGGAATTATTTGTATTGATAATAGACGATGGCAAGTGTGATGGTTTTGAGGATTGTGATGAAATTTGAGACTTCTCTGTGTGTTTGTTCTTTGTGCCCGCATCCACAGAAAAATCCTGAGTTTTGTAAAGGGGAAAGGTTAGTTTGTATCCCTGCTGGCTCTGCTTGACTCGCTCAGCTCGATCAGCTGACACTATCTGTATCATTGGGGTAGCATTTGCTAAACAAGCTGTTTCAAGAATGAGTATGCATGATTTTGTAAAAGTATAACATAAACATATAATCTAAAATAGTTTTAGATGAACCGACGACCGTGACACGGTTTGAGACATTGCAACCTCTCTTGCTACGGAATTTTGAGGGTCCTCCTCAAAATTCTGCTGCAGTTTGATGGGTGAACGTTTCTGACTGTTGCTCGTGCGGCGGTCTGCTGGACTTGCTTCAGAATTTTGAGGGTCCTCCTCAAACTTCTGCCCTAGTTTCCAATTGCGGGGAAAAATGAAATTTTTATTGAATTGTGACCGAACCCATAGGGCTGCCTACGTATCCCTTCTTAAACGGGAATCAGGTCAGGCGTATTTCAATTTACAACATTTGATAGAAGCGTAAAGGATTACACGTAATAAGGCTTGACTGCATCTGAATTGATTGCTTTTGGCCAGACTTCTCTGTATATCTCGGCAAGTATAAGTTCTCCTCCTGTCAGCACTCGGTGAACCATGTACGAACCTTGCCAGTTGGGAGAGAACTTCCCTTTGGCTTCGTCCTGATATGGGAAGATTTTCTTTAACACCAGCTGCCCTGGTGTGAACTGTCTCGGCTTGACTTTCTTGTTGAAGGCTCTGGCCATTCTGTTATGATAGAGTTGACCATGACAGACTGCATTCATTTTCTTTCCGTCTATGAGGATTAGTTTCTCATAACGACTCTTTACCCATTCTGCGTCGCTGAGCTCAGCTTCTTGCATAATCCTTAGAGATGGAAATTCAACTTCAGCAGGAATAACAACTTCTATACCATAAACCAACATATAGGGAGTTTCCCCTGTTGATGTGCGGACTGTAGATCGGTATCCCAATAGGGAAAACAATAACTTTTCATGCCACTGCTTGTGCTTTTCTATCATCTTCCTTAGTATCTTTTTGATGCTTTTGTTAGCATCCTCTACAGCTCCATTCATTTGAGTTTGATAGGCCGTGTAATTCTTCTGTTTGATCTTGAAAGTTTCAAACATGGCTTTCATCAAGTCGCTGTTGAGATTGGAACCATTCACGGTGATGATTGACTCTGGAATCCCGAACCGACAAATAATGTGGTCGCGGACAAAGTCGGCCACGACTTTCTTAGTAACTGCTTTTTAGGAGGCTGCTTAGACCCATTTAATGAAGTAATCAATGGCTACCAGAATGAACCTGTGTCCGTTGGAGGCGGCATGCTCGATTGGTCCAATAACGTCCATGCCCCAGGCGGCGAACAACCATGGTGAGCTTGTTGCATTGTGCTCATTTGGAGGTACCTTTATCATATCCCCATGTATCTGACAGCAGTGGCATTTCCGGACATACTGGATGCAATCCGTTTCCATCATCATCCAAAAGTAACCAGCTCGGAGTATCTTCTTTGCTAAGACAAAACCGTTCATATGTGGACCGCAGGTCCCAACGTGAATTTCCTCTAGTAGTTTTGATGCTTCCTTTGCGTCTACACATCTTAATAATCTCAAATCGGGAGTCCTCCTATATAGGACTCCTCCGTTGTGAAAGACGTTGTTGGACAATCTCCGAAGTGTGCGCTTCTGAGTGGGATTCACAAGCTTTGGGTAATCACCTTTTGCTAAATATTTCTTGATGTCCTGAAACCAATGTTTTCGGTCTGCTTCCTCTTCGACATGGGCACAATACGCTGGCTGATTATGGATCTTTACAGGGGTAGGATCAATGAAATTCTTATCCGGATGATGGATCATTGAGGACAAAGTAGCCAATGCATCGACGAACTCATTCTGAATTCTGGGGACATGCCGAAATTCTATCTTCGTGAACCTCTTTCTCAACTCCTGTATGTGATGCAGATATGGTAGTATCTTGGAATTCTTGGTTGTCCATTCTCCTTGTACCCGATGTACCAGAAAATCTGAGTCACCAATCACTAACAACTCCTGTACGTTGATGTCAATGGCCATATTGAGCCCTAAGATGCAGGCCTCATACTCTGCCATATTGTTTGTGCAAGGAAATCTGAGTTTGGCGGACATTGGATAATGCTGTCCGGTTTTCGATATTAGGACTGCTCCAATGCCAACTCCTTTGAAGTTTGCCGCTCCATCGAAGAACATCCTCCAACCGTCATAGGATTTTGCAATGTCTTCTCCTACGAATGATACCTCTTCATCAAGGAAATACGTTTTCAGAGGTTCGTATTCCCCGTCCACAGGGTTCTCAGCGAGGTGGTCTGCCAGTGCCTGTCCCTTGACCGTCTTTTGAGTTACATAAACAATGTCGAACTCGCTCAGTAGGATTTACCACTTGGCCAGCTTGCCGGTGGGCATGTGCTTCTGAAAGATGTACTTTAATGGATCCATCCTTGATATGTGATATGTTGTGTAGGCACAGAAGTAGTGCCTTAACTTTTGAGCGAGCCAAGTCAAAGCACAACATGTTCATTCCAATAGAGAATACTGGGCCTCGTATGGAGTGAACTTCTTGGTGAGATAGTAAATAGCTTGTTCCTTCCTTCATGTTTCATCGTGATGCCCCAGAACGCAGCCGAAAGCTCCATCTAACACGGCAAGGTAGAGTAACAGAGGTCTACCTGGCTCAGGTGGTACTAGGACTAGTGGTGTTGGTAAATATTCCTTGATTCTATCGAAAGCCTTTTGGAACTCATCGGTCCATTTGGTTGTAGAGTCCTTCTTCAGCATCTTGAAGATCGGCTCACAGATAACTGTAGCCTGTGCGATAAACCGGCTGATGTAATTAAGCCTCCCCAAGAAACTCATCACATCTTTCTTGTTCCTTGGCGGTGGTAGTTCTTGAATGGCCTTGACTTTTGACGGATCCAATTCTATTCCCCGACGGCTCACAATAAATCCCAGCAACTTCCCAGCAGGAACCCCGAATGCACACTTCGCGGGGTTCAGTTTCAGATTGTATTTCCACAACCTATTGAAGAACTTCCTCAAATCCTCTATGTAGTCGGTGGCTTTCTTGGACTTGATAATAACGTCATCCACGTATACCTCGATCTCCTTGTGAATCATGTCATGTAATATGGTGGTCATAGCCCTCATGTAGGTGGCCCCTGCATTCTTCAGGACGAATGGCATAATCTTGTAACAGTATACTCCCCACGGCGTAATGAAAGCCATTTTCTCAGCATCTTCCTCATCCATCCAAATCTGATCATAACCAGCGAAGCAATCCACGAATGACTGTAGTTCATGCTTGGCGTAATTGTCAATCAGGATGTGTATATTTGGCAAAGGGAAGTCGTCTTTCGGACTGGCCCGATTGAGATCCCGGTAGTTGACACAGACTCTGACCTTTCCGTCCTTATTTGGCATGTGTACAATATGGGCTAGCCATGTTGGGTACTCTACTACTCTAAGAACCTTGGCGTTGATTTGCTTGGTAACTTCTTCCTTGATTTTCAAACTCATGTCAGGTTTGATACTTTCGGAGCCTTTGTTTCACCGGTGGACACATGGGATTCGTTGGCAGTTTGTGAGTCACAATAGACATACTGAGAACAGTCATATCATCATACGACCAAGCGAATATGTCTTCATATTCCTTTAGAAACTGTGTGTATTTTCTCTTCTCTGACGGTGAGAAATGGATGCTGATCCATGTTTCTTTGACGTTTTATAAATCTCCCAGGTTGATAACCTCAGTCTCGTCCAGGTTGGACTTATGTCTGTTTTCAACGTTTTCGACTTCTTTAACAATCTCATCGGGTATATCATCTTCCTATGAATCGACGTCCATTTGCTGCGTTGTCTCATTGCATGTCATAGTCATCGGTTCATCAAGACAAGTAATAGTAATGCCCGAGGCTTGTCGGGCTTTAGTTGTCCTGTTAGTCCAGTTCTTGAGGTATGTCCCTCTGCTCACAGCATGTATGGAAGGGCCTTCCTCACCCTCCTCCTCGAGAATAACACAACAATCCATATCACTGTCCTCCAGAAACATATTCCTCATTGCTGCAAGTGCTTCTTCTTCGTCTGATCCATAAATAATGTTAGCCTGCTGGAAGGTCTACTCTAGATGCGGTATCGGTTGCTCCAATGGGTAGTAGAGACTGCGCCAAGGTGGCGACCAGTCGTTGTAATCTTCCCAAGTGTAGTCGTATCCCAGACCGAAAGTGGAGCCATGGTTTTTGATCTTGATAGGTTTGGAGATTCCTTGAAGGTTCTTGCCGAGCCCTTTGCCAGGTTCGTACCCGTTCCAGTTTAGTATACTCTCGATCTTGCTATCCCACCATTTGTCCTTGTCTATGGCATTGACCCGTTAAATGTGGTGGTAAGTTTCTCCACCCAACTTTCTTCTTTCTCCGATCAGCGGAATAGTCTGGCGATTGTAAATAGGGTTGCTACCGTCACAATGAATAATCACCTCTTGGTGGTTCCATCGAACTTCACAGCCTGATGTAGCATTGATGCTACGGCCCCAGCAGCATGGATCCATGGTCGTCCCAATAACAGATTGTAGGACGTTGGCACATCTATCACCTGGAAGTCAACCTCGAACCAAGTTGGTCCCATTTGCAGGCATAGGCTTATCTCACCAATGGTGGACCTTTGAGATCCATTGAAAGCTTTCACATTGATTGCTCCATCCTTTATCTCATGCATACCTTTACCAAATTTCTTGAGCGTTATCAACAGGCAAATGTTAAGACTGGATCCTCCATCGATCAAGATTCTTGTGATGAAATAATCTTCGCATTGCACGGTGATGTGCAGTGCTTTGTTGTGCACCAATCCTTCATGTGGTAACTCATCTTCATGGAAGGTGATTTTGTGACTTTCCAACACCTGGCCCACCATGTTGGCCATTTCCCCACTAGTGATGCTTTTTGGTACATACGCTTCACTCAACACCTTCAACAGAGCACTTCGGTACATCTCGGAATTCTACAACAAAGAGAGGATGGATATTTTTGCTGGCGTCTTGTTTAGATGGTTGATGACCGAATACTCCTTAGCCTGTACTTTCCTCCAAAGGTCGTCCGGACCGGTCTCAAGAAGAGGAGGCCGGTTGGCAGCCTGCTTGCTTTATTCGGCCAGATGCTCAGGGGTGTAGACCCTACCAGTTCTCGTCATACCCTGCGCTACGACAGCTTCCTCAGTTTTGACCTTGCCCTTCCTTCTCGCCTCAGCTGTATAATCCCACGGGATAGCATTTGCGTTGAAGGGTGGCGTGGTCGACATCGCCACTGGAATTGGGGCGGCTATCCTTACTTCAAATGGAACATGTGCTTTGGGTGGCAAGACTTCAACCTCAAATGGTGCAGGTGAATTCGCCGGAGACACAAACTCAACTTCAATCGGTACTGGTGTCTTTGCGGGTGGCGCTGCTTCAAACTCAAGAGGTATGGATATATTTACCTCAACACCCTCAGACAGTTGAATCTGGACTATGATCGGGTTGAGAGTGACTGCTGGTTTATTTGGATCATCGCCTTCCGCGATCAGCCTGATTGATCCCTTGGGATCCCAATCATCTTCTATTTCAATCATATGGATATCTCCACACTTATGGTATGGAAAAGGATTGTTGCGGACGTTCGGAGTGGGATCCTTTTCCACAATGATGTTGTTATCAATTAGGGACTGTATCTTGTCTTTCAAAGAGCGGCATTCATCTATGGTGTGTCCCTTCATGCCGGAATGGTATGCATAGGATTTGTTCGAGTTAACCCACTGAGAAAGGTTCTCAGGGGTGGCAACAGGGATAGGGGTGGCGTAACCGGCAACTTTGAGTTTCTCATACAGCTGGTCAATGGGTTCAGCTATGGCGGTGTATTATTTTGGAGGTCTGCAATAAAAATTAGGTCGAGTTCTAGGGAAGTTTTGACGGGTAGGGGGTAACTGGTAATGGGTTGGTTGTGAATTGTAAGTGTGGTAAACATGATAGGGTTGTGAGTATCTGGGTGAAGTAGGTTGATATGTGGGTGGTGGAGATTGGTAAGTGGGTGGTGGAGATTGGTAAGTGGGTGGAGGAGCTTGGTATGAAGGTGAGGGTGCTTGGTAATTCGGGGTTGGCTGATATGTGAGTGGAGGTGTTGGATAGATTTGGTATTTGAGTGGGGATTTGGCTCTTTGTGCAACTATCACAGCTCCCACGTCTCTTTTCTTAGACACACCATCAGACTTTAAAGCCTTGTTTGTAGCTTGCAAGGCTTCAAAATTTGTGACCATACCGCGCTTAATACCTTCCTCAATCCGTTCACTAATTTGATAATGTCAGAGAATTTATGATTCTCAATCAACATTAACCGTTCATAATACTGCGGGTCCTGGGCCCGGACAAGGAACTTGTTCATATGCTCCGCTTCTAAAGCAGGTCTGACTTTAGCAGCTTTAGACCTCTAGCGAGTAGCATACTCACGAAAGGTGTCTGTGGGTTTCTTCTTCAAATTCTGGATATAGAACACGTCTGGCGCGTTCTCTGTGTTGAATCTAAATCTGTCCATAAAGTCAGACGCCATACCTATCCAGTTCGACCATTTCTTGGGGTCTTGGCTGATGGACCAAGTCAATGCATCTCCCTTCAAACTCCTCATGAACAGCTTCATGCGGACCCTTTCATCCTTTCCTACGCCAACCAGCTTGTCATAATAAGTCCTTAGATGGACCCTCGGATCACCAGTACCGTCAAACATTTCAAACTTCAGAGGTTTGTACCCCTCGGGCAGTTCGACATCAAGTTGTATACAGAGTTCTTCATAATTCAACCCTTCGATTCCCTTGGTTCCTTCAACACCCTGAACTCGGCTGGTCAGCTTCCTTAGTTCCTCAGCCAGGTTTTTGATAAACAGGTCCTTTTCATCAGACTCGAATGGGTGTGGGATAGGTGGAGTGGAATGGGTCATGGTTTCCACATAGATGGGATTGTGGAAATGGTCCTTTGTGGGGTTCTGAGGTTCTGGGACAAGTAATGGAGTGTTGTTTGAAGTGTGGCAAGTATTGTATTGTGTTGGGAGAGTTTGGTTCTTTGGCGGAGTGGCGTGATGGTGAGGTGCGGGATGATTCTGTTGTCTTGGGATATTTTGTGGAGGTGTATGGTTTTGAGTGTTTGGGAAATTGACGTCTGGGATGTTGAGGGAAAATGACAGGTTGGCCAGTTTTTGGACCTGATCGAGCTCTTCTTGAAATTTCAGCAGTTTCTGTTCCAGTGGTGACATATTTTCATTTAGGACCTAAATACCTTGGCCTTAGTGGCCTCTAGTCGTTCAACCACATTCTCCTTCCTGATGCCGCTGGATTCTTCCATCTTACTCTTGCCTTTGTTCTTCCCTTTAGAAGGACTAGGAGGAGGAGTAGGTGGAGGGCCCTTGGATCTTATGAGATAAGCTGATGATGCCAGAGTGCACGAACTAACCTTTGGGGAGGGGAATAATAAAGAAAAATAAAAATAAAGGTAACTAAGTCAGTGAGGATTATGAAAAAACATTGCAGTATTTAAACACATAGGACGGAATGTAAAGCGTGTCCTAATTTGGGAACATCTTGATGCCCGAGGTAGGCCTAACGACAAGTTGATTTGGAGAACTTAAAATGCAAAATGCCTCATTTTATTGATAAAAAATAGACAAATCCCCAAAACGACACTAAATAAACAAAAAAATAAAAGTCACTAATGGCTCTTGGCCTCATTACATTGACAGAAAAATAAAGACATTCCTATCTACTTGGTCCCAGAAGGACCTTCCCCAGATTTGACATTCCTGCTTCCCTCGAACAACTTTCCTAGCCCGCGAAGTCCGAGCAACAGGTATGCTCTGGCGAGATGTCCTCTTTCAGCCCTTTGGCAGTCTTCGACCCTTTTGATAAATTTCTCCTCCAGCTCGACTATACCTCGTTCTAAGTATCCTACCCTCTTGTTGGTGCTGATAGCCATGTCTTTTCACTCCTTAATCAGCTTCTTGTTAGATTCATGTACTTTGTGGTGCTCATCCTCGCACTCACAGATCCTTTTGCGCAATTGGTTGAACTTGACTTGCGCTTCAGCCCTTTCGTCTATAACCCTGTGACCTCGGATGTACCCTGGCTTGCTCTGATTACCTTGATTATCTTCTAACCAACAATGATAGAAAGGGGTGCAACCGGTATGATACCTGTCTGGCTCAATGGTGTCGGGTGCAACCGGTATGATACCTGTCTGGCTCAATGGTGTCCTTCTCAAGTATAATCTTGCAGTTCCACAGGTGCTCAGCTTGGCACTTGTGAGGACTGTAATCATTTTGTCGACCCTGGGTATGACTTACTTCCTACCCACTTGCCTCATAACTCAAACATGGATGTAAGGGTATGTCCCCCTTAAACCAATCAGTATCAGAAACGGTGCATCTCGGGATCGGATGATGAACTCATCTGTCGGAAACCACTCAAACATCCATTGAACTTGTTCTTCAGTCAGATTATCAAAGAGCTCGACGCATCATTCGACATTCTCAGGCTGAGCGAACATGTCGGGGATGTAATTCATTCGCTTCTGGTGATGGAAAGCGATGTGGTCATCCCAGATCCTTCGATGAATGTCTTGTCAGTATTCACCTCTTTGGAGGTGTTCCATGAGCCAAAGTTGAAGTAATAGATTGAAACCTTCGAAATATCCTGCTCCTTGTTGACACTTCTCCAAGGCCCGATATATGTCTGCAAAGATCATAGGTACAATGCTGAAGTCTTGCCCATCAATCCCTTCCATTAATGTTTTAGTTACCATGGCCAGTCTGGTATGAATTCTCTCTTTCTTCATTGGAAACACAATCAAACCCAAAAAGCAGAACATGAAGACGAACACTCTACGATGGATGTGTCCCAGGGAGGTGATAGCAAACTCTTCATGGTAGGTACGGTATGATTTTCTATGGCCATACCTTTCGTATAAATAATAAAAAGGTATGTATGATTCTTAAAGCATACCATTTCTGCATTCTTCTTCAGACCCATCATCTTAAGGAAACCTTTGCCTGTGCGGTTCTCAAGCATCAGCAACCCCGGGGTTTCCCACACTAGGCCCGCCAGTCCTCTTATTTCCTCTAGTAAAGGCGTCATTTCAATGTCCCCAAAGCGGAACACGGACCTTTCGCAATCCCAGAATAAGGTAGCAGCCTCTATTACATTTTTGTTAGGCTGGATTTGTAGGAGGGATGGTAGGTTGCCCAAGTATTTCCTGATGAGAGTTTTGTTACTGGAGTGTAGACCTTCCCACCAACTCAGTAGTCTTGGGTGGATGTTGGAGACCATGCCGAATCTGGGGACTTTGTGTCTCATATTTCTACAAAGAAAATAAGGTTAGGTCCTTACCCCGCCAGACTCGGCTATTTAATATCAACAATTAGCATGAAGCATTTAGTTCTCCAAATGAATGCACAGAACGTGATGATGTCCGTTTAGGTTTAGGAAAACCCAGTGGACTTTTGGATAAGGCTATCTTAAAGGCTATCGTGCGGACAACACTTTAGCTTGGCTAGGTTTGACCATGATTCATGCAACAACATAACAGAGTAAGGTTTCTATGGGGTTTTAGACTGGTACCCTTGAGCGGACAACTCAAGGGGGAAAGGCACGGAACCGTCGACTGCATCGCTGATCGACTAATTTTACCACAAATAAGCCTTTCCGAATTTAAGGGGTAATAATATAGGAAGAGCGCAACCACTCATCAAGCGTTGCTATAGGATTTTTGTTTTGGCACGAGTGGAGTATGATGTGGAATCATGAATATGCAATAAACAGTAAACATGTAGTCACGTATTTGCACATTATGAAAGCAGTAAATACAGTAGTTTATAATTTAAAAGCAGTTACAAAGGAAGGAAACAGAAAAACATGTCAGTTTTCTTTTTGGAAGTAATAAATACTTGATTAATTTCACATAAAGGGGAAAGGGAAAGGGTGCAAATATTAACAAAGTACAAATTCACGAAGCAATTTGAAATGGTAAAAGCCTATAATCCCCAGTAGAGTTGCCATGCTGTCGCGCCCCCTTTTTCCTTGCGGAGGTCAAGTTCGAGACATTCGAGTTGAGGCAACTCTTTCCTTTTGGGAAAGGGGTTTGCATTTTTGAGAGTCGCCACCTAACGTTTTAAAGGTGCGTTAGGGCACCTAAGGGGATCCATTTACTACTATGTTGGTTAACCAGAGATAGGGTAAGGGCTTGAAATTATCCCAAGGGGAAGGTGTTAGGCACCCCTCAGGATCCACTAGTGTGGTTCCCGGCCAAATAGCTTTTGTGAATTTGTACAATTTAGCAAACAAAAAAAATAAAGGCTCAAATAAGAGGGGGTTTAAGTCCTTAAGCATGCAAGGTGTTTGAAAACAGTTATATAATGGCTAAGTTTTGAAAAGAGTTTCAATATAAACATTTAAAGTAAAGGATATCCTAGGTTTGTGAAAATATGGATCACATCAATGCAATACCCGGTATGACAATCCTCAGAGAGGGGCTACACGTGGTATTAGCATATCGGTCATCATGTCCATATTCTACCTTTTTCCACCCCGTGGAGGTAATTAAAGCGCATAATGGTCACAAACTCTATTGCGTGCTGTTACGCGTCCCATTCCTATTCGTCCTGGAGGAGATTAGGAATACTATCCTAAAAGAGAGGTTTCTAGACAGATCCTCAGGTTTTAAAGGTAAAAAATGATAGGGCGACATAAAATAAACAAGTAGGACTTGCAAATAAGGGGAGAGCATGGAAAACAAGTAAAGGCTCACATATACCTCCACAAGTAAAGTAATTAGATATCACGACTCAAACACATTTAAGGGTAGTATTTAAGTTCAGAATCCTAAGACATGGTGTCTAAGTGAGTTTAGCATATAAACAGATAGACAGACCTGTCCTACTATTCAGGAAAGGGTCCTAATCAATTTGTCTACTAGTTTTAACATGCTGGTGGTTAAACATGATCATAAAGACAGATATGGATTTTATTTAATTGATTACCTAAGGCTTGCCTAGGCGTAAAATAATATGCAACAGTTATTCAAATTTGTTAATGATCCCAGATTATTATAGCTAATAGCATGAAATTCTAGGTCTTGCAGATGTTCAGGGACTAATTACCAGACTGTTTAGAACAGGAGGACTGTTTTAGATATCTATGTTTAGGCTAAGTGTAATAAAACAAGTACGGTCTTATAACATGATGTCTAATGCAACATGATGCATAATAACTTAAACAGGGTTTCTAAACGCACATAGAATCACAGCATTATGCACAACTTCAGGAATAGCGTAGGTGATAGTTTTTACTGTTGTTTACCCAGAAACAGGATCTCTAAGTGAGACATGATTGCAGTTTTTTTAATGTTATTATTTTCCCTATAGGAAGTACACCACAGGATTACAACATTATTAGAGCATGATTCATGTCAACGTTTAATCCTAGAGCATGACTTTCTAAGTGATAAAAATAATACCACAATGAGATGCTGAAACATTAAACATGGGACCTAAGAAATAGGATATCTAATATGACTCCTATACAGGATTTCTATTGCGCAGGCAGAGAAATAAGACCTAAAGCAGAATTTCTACCCTTTTAACAACTATGGCATGCATATTATCCCTTTCCCCCTTTTACTATCCATCCCCGAGAGTTGTTTACAAATTATTACAGGCCAATGAATAAATTACATAATTGGAAAAATGGAAAATAAGAAGCTATTGTACAGGGAGCCTTTAATTAGGCCAAAGTCCTCCAAACCTCATTGCCATATGGTATTTCACAGCCTTTCATAATCCCGGTGTGTCAAAGTTCCCTAAGGACCTCAAGGGCTCCCGGGCAATGCTCACATCCAGACTTAGTAACCAAGAATTGGACATGTGCTGTGTGAAAGTGCCAGCCTTAGTGTGTCAGAGTTCAGAGGGAGCTCAGGGGTCCCAAAGCAGTGCTCACATTGAAGGGGACAAAACTTATGGTCTAAGAATTAAGTGAAGTGCAAGAGGGGATTCGAAAAAGAGTTGAGTTAATAGAGCCTTCCTGAAGGACAATTTATTTGAAATAGTTTGCAAAATAGTAAGTGAGCAGTTTAAGGAAACAATTTTAAAACAATCGACTAGTACCAAACAGCACATAGTGCATATAGGCAATACAAACAGGGGAGCAGAGATTAGGGACACATAGAAACAGATTGGGATACAAGTTAACATTAGAGAAGTACTAGAGTATCACAGAGTGGTATAGAACTTAAGCAGTCACAGACACAGTTTGCCAAAAGAATTAAACAGAATCAAATTGATGGAGTACTGGGGAGAGGACAATATACATAGTCATACATAGGTTCAGGGAAAAGTACCAGATATAGTATAGAGTCTATGTAACATGTAGTGCATGTTGTAGCATAAAGAAAGTATAGCAGGATCATGTGAAGCATGCAAAGGGGAACTAACATGCTGAAGTTAAAAAGGGAAAAGGTAAACAACAAGCATACAAACTAGTTGCAAGTAGAACAACAAAGCCATAAGTAAAAGAAGATTAGAAACAAGATGAATCGTAGTACTCAAAGAAACATATTTTTTGTAACTTTAAATATAAATTGGAAACAAACCAGTTGAAGACAGCAAATACAGAGTAAGAAGTAAGCAAGTAGAATAACTAGTCTTGGCTTTCAGCCGACTAGTAACAACAAGCAATCAAGAGAAGAGCAATAGAATGTGTGTGTGATTATGTCACAACCCAAATTCCTACTCAGGTCGTGATGGCGCCCAACACCGAAGTCAGGCAAGCCAACACTAGATACTAACGAAATAACTTAAACAAATGAGATGTTCAAACACTTACCCAGTTCTTAAATTTAAGGAGTCCTTTACTAAAAGTGAGGAAATGAAGCAAGTTGATTTAAAATAATCCAAAATCATTTTCCAGCATAAACGGAATTAGCAAAATACTAGCGAATCAACTACGGGTGCCAAGACCTAGTGTCACAAGCCCACAGGCGACTAGTGGAATATACAAATAGACAAAACGAATATACAACTGTCTAAAAGGGGGTAGACAGAAATATCCCAAAAATAATAGAAGCTCCACAGTGCCGCTGCAGAACGCCAGGAAGAGCAGCTCACCGTGTAGTCAAATCCCGGTAGTACTCTCAGTGACGAACACCCGAATGGTGACCATGTGCAACAACCTCAGAACCTGTACGATTAAGTACAGAAGAGTATTATGAGTACATATAAACAAATATGTACCCAGTGAGTATCCCGTCTAAACTCGAAGAAGTAGTGACGAGAGGTAGACGTGTTACTCACGAGGGTCTTCATCAATAAATATGATTTAATGAATCTAAATAGTAATAACATTTATGGAAGGCAAGTAGACATGAAGCATCAGTATATAAAGAAAATGATCTCCGTGCAAGGTCCAAGTAACAATATTTAAAAAAATTCACAAGTTTCTTTCTCATAGAACAATTTAATTGGTAAGAATAATAATAAGACTCTCAATCAAGCACATAGCATATAATATGCCGAGGCGTACAGCCGAAGCGACGCAGAAATTTAAATGTGCACTGCCGAGGGTCGAGCGACACGAACCATAGATGCATCTATTACCCCGCTCGCGAATCGATCATGCGACGCGATTGACATAAGTATAAGGCTACCCCGCTCACGAATTATACATGCGACACGGGTGCTCGTAGACATACACAGAATTATCACGAAATACAGGAATTTATCATGGATAATTCTTAAATTCAAGGATTTAAACACTTAAACTTACACATAGCTTCGGTAATTCTCATGTTAATTTCAAGGGTAATAAGCAACCAGGAACACAAGTAAGGATACAGGTAAGGCACATAGAGGCATGCTTGTGAAATCCTAAATTCTACCCAACACAACAGAGTAGTAGCCACGCACGGACTCTCGTCACTTTGTGCGTACGTAGCCCCCGCAAATAATGACAAACTCAATCGTTTACATTTACCTATGGGGACAATACCCTCTTACAAGGTTG
Organism: Nicotiana undulata; assembly: GCA_005239495.1. NCBI lineage: Eukaryota > Viridiplantae > Streptophyta > Magnoliopsida > Solanales > Solanaceae > Nicotiana > Nicotiana undulata. The sequence continues at coordinate 23,054 of ML249440.1, read as the reverse complement.
GAAAGGAGACTCACCTCGCGTAGAATCAACTTCCCGATCAAGAACGCGTTCGAAACTCCAAATCTTACACCCGAGGACTCGAAACTAGTCAAATGATATATAAATATGTCAATGCATGCTCAAGGTATGGAAATTCTCCTACTTATTTAGTAAATTAACTATTCTTGAAGAAATCCCAAAATACACCCCCGGGCCCACATGCTTGGATTCCGAAATTTTTTCAAAGTTAACACTCACCCATAGCCTATGGGTCATTAATATATAATTTTTATATGATTTCATGGTAGAAAAGTGGTGAAATTCCCTAAAGTTCATCAACCCTAGGTATTCACTCTAACCCCTATGATTTTCCACTAATTAGATGTTAATCTACCTAAGTTTTGGTGTAATAATCTAACATATTAGTATAATTTACTTACCTCTTAGTAGCTAGGTGGTGGAGAGTTCTTCCCAAGCTCTCAAGTCTTCAATGAAGGTGAAAAATGAAAGGAATGAAGGAAATCCTGTGTTTAAATGAAAATACACTGCCTGGCCTACAGGGGTTCCGCACCTGTGGCTCGAGGACTGCACCTGCAAGCTAGGGCTCGCACCTGCAGAGTTGGACGGGAAAGGCTGGGCCCGCACCTGCGGAGTTGGAGACCGCACCTGCGGTTTCGCTCCTGCGGAAGTAAATCCGCACCTGCGAGGCTGGGACCGCAAGAGCGGTCCCGCACCTGCGGCTGGGCAACCGCACCTGCGGTCACACCAGATCAGGTGCACTAGCTGCAATTTCAGCCAGTTTTGGGCCTCGTGTGGTGTCCGGGAGGCCCCTGGGCCTACCCGAGCCCCCGTCCAATTATACCAACAAGTCCTAAATCATAATACAGACTCACTCGAGCCTTTAGAACACCCGAAACAACGCTAAATCTCAAAATCACCCCTCAAAAACCCTAGGATAAAACTTAAGAATTTCTAAGTTCTTGAATTCAAATCCAATGCGCCGAACCGACCTATACTACTCGGAATGACACCAAATTTTGCAGGCAAGTCTTGAATGACATAACGAGACTATTCCCGGTCTCGGAATTCCGTTCGGACCTCGATAACATAAAATCACGTTCCAAACCAAATTTCAAACTTAAGGAAACTCTATTTCGCTATCTGGCGTCGAAACGCTCCCAGGTCATAAAAAACCCATTCCGAACATACGTACAAGTCCGAAATCATCATACGAAGCTACTGGAATCATCGAAACTCGATTACGAGGTTGTTTACTCAAAATGTTGACCGAAGTCAAACTTGTCTTTAAAAGCCAACCTTAAGGAACCAAGTATTCCTATACTATTCCAAACACTTCCAAATCCCGAACCAACCGTCCCCACAAGTCAAAAATCACGATAAGCCGCTACAGAAAGTCTTATTTAAGGGAACGGGGTCCAAATATGCAAAATGACCGGTCGGGTTGTTACATTCTCCACCTCTTAAACAAACGTTCGTCCTCGAACGGGTCTAGAATCATACCTGCAGTGCTAAATAAGTGTGGGTATCTGCTCCGCATGTCCTCCTCGGACTCCCAAGTCACCTCCTCGACCGGTTGGCCTCGCCACTGGACCTTTACAGCAGAAATTTCCTTAGATCTCAACTGGCGGTCCTGTCTATCAACAATAGCAACTGGCTCCTCCTCGTAGCCCAACCTCTCATCCAACTGAATAGTACTGAAATCGACAACGTGAGAGAAATCGACATGGTATCTCCGGAGCATGGATACGTGGAATACCGGATGGACTCCCGATAAGCTGGGAGGTAAGGCAAGATGATAAGCAACCTCACAAACTCGCCTCAACACCTCGAAAGGACCTATGAACCTCGGGATCAGCTTGCCCTTCTTCCCGAATCTCATAATACCCTTCATCGGCAAAACCTTCAGCAAAATCTTATCTCCCTCCATAAATGACACATCCCGTGCCCTCTGATCCGCGTAACTCTTCTGCTTAGACTGTGCTGTGCGGAGCCTTTTCTGAATTAACTTCACCTTCTCTAAGGCATCTCTCACCAGGTCTACACCATATAACTTAGCCTCACCAGGCTCAAACTACCCGATAGGAGAACGACATCGCCGACCATATAAAGCCTCAAATGAAGCCATCTCGATGCTGGACTGATAACTATTATTGTAAGAAAACTCGGCCAAAGGCAAGAACTGGTCCCACTGGCCTCCAAAGTCAAGCACACATGCTCTGAGCATGTCCTCCAATATCTGAACTGTACGCTCCGACTGACCATCAGTCTGTGGATGAAATGCTGTGCTGAGATCAATCTGAGTGCCCATCTCTCTGTGCAATGCTCTCTAGAAGTGCGAGGTGAACTGAGGACCTCGATCTGATATAATGGACACTGGTACACCGTGCAACCGGACTATCTCTCGAATGTAGATCTGGGCTAGACTCTCAGAAGTATAAGTAGTGGCCACAACAATGAAATGCGCCGATTTGGTCAACCTATCCACAATAACCCAAACCGCGTCAACCTTCCGCAACGTCCGTGGCAACCCAACCACGAAGTCCATAGTGATGCGCTCCCACTTCCACTCAGGAATGGGCATCTGCTAAAGTAGGCCCCCTGGCCTCTGGTGCTCATATTTAACCTGTTGGCAATTAAGACACCTAGCCACATACTCCAAAATGTCCCTCTTCATCCGTCTCCACCAGAAATGCTGCTTCAGATCACGATACATCTTCGTAGCACCAGGATGAACAGAATAGCGAGAACTGTGTGCCTCCTCTAGAATCCTCTACCTCAAGCCATCAACATTAGGAACACACAATCGACCCTGAAGTCTCAGAACACCATCCTCGCCCATAGTAACCCCCTTGGCACCACCCTGAACCACTGTCTCCCGTAGTTCTGCCAAACACGGATCATCATATTGTCGAGCCTTGATCTCCCCCAATAATGAAGACTGAGCAACCACATAAGCTAGAACTCGACGAGGCTCTGAAATATCTAATCTCACCAAGCGATTGGCCAAGGACTGAATGTCCAAGGCTAGAGGTCTCTCCTCTACTGCAATATAGGCCATGCTACCCATACTCTCTGCCTTCCTACTCAAAGCATCTGCTACTACATTCGCCTTGCCCAGATGATAGAAAATGGTGATGTCGTAATCCTTTAGTAACTTAAGCCACCTGCGCTGCCTCAAATTAAGATCCCTCTGTTTGAACAAGTGTTGCAAGCTGCGGTGGTCCGTATACACCTCACTAGACACCCCATATAAGTAATGCCTCCAAATCTTAAGAGCATGAACAATCGCCGCCAACTCCAAATTGTGCACAGGGTAATTCTTCTCGTGAACCTTCAGTTGGCACGAAGCATAAGCAATAACACTCCCTTCCTGCATTAATACACACCCCAAGCCAATGCGTGAAGCGTCGCAATACAATGTATACATCCCCGAACCGAAAGGCAATACTAGAACTGGTGCCGAAGTCAATACAGTCTTGAGCTTCTGAAAGCTCGCCTCACACTCATCAGACGACTGAAATGGAGCATTTTTCTGAGTCAATCTAGTCAATGGGGCTGGAATGGATGAAAAACCCTCCACAAATCGCCGGTAGTAGCCTACTAAACCCAAGAAACTCCTGATTTCTTTCGCTGAAGTAGAACGTGGACAACTCTGAACTGCCTCAATCTTTTTAGGATCGACCTCGATACCCTCTCCGGATACCACATGTCCCAAGAATGCCACGGAATCTAACCAAAACTCACACTTGGAGAACTTAGCATATAGCTTCTATCCTCACAAGGTCTGGAGCACAACTCTCAAATGCTCCTCGTGCTCTTCCAGGCTACGTGAGTAAATCAAAATGTCATCAATGAAGACGATGACAAAGGAATCAATATACAGCCTGAACACCATGTTCATCAAATCCATAAATGCTGCCGGGGCATTAGTCAAGCCAAAGGAAATCACCAAGAACTCATAATGGCCATATCTCGTACGAAAATCCGTCTTCGGAACATCCGAAGCCCGAATCTTTAGCTGATGATACCCCGATCTCAAGTCAATTTTAGAAAATACCCTGGCACCCTGTAACTGGTCAAACAAATCATCGATGTGCGGCAATGGATATTTGTTCTTAATAGTTACCTTATTCAACTGGCGGTAATCAATGCACATCCGCATAGACCCATCTTTCTTCTTTACAAATAGAACTAGAGCACTCTACATCGATACACTCGGCCTGATAAACCCCTTAGCCAACAACTCCTCAAGCTGCTCCTTCAAATCCTTTCAACACTTTTGGAGCCATACGGTATGGGGAAATAGAAATAGGCTGAGTGCCTGGAGCTACATCAATACAAAAATTGATATCTCGATCCGGAGGCATGCTCGGAAGGTCTGAAGGAAAGAAATCCGCAAACTCTCGAACAACTGGCACTGAATCAATGTTGGAAACTCGGCGGTGGTGTCCCACACATAAGAAAGATACGCCAAACAACCCTTCTCGACCATATGTCGAGCCTTCAGGAAGGAAATAACTCTACTGGCTGCACTAACTTAGGAACCTCTCCATTCCAACCTAGGAAACTCGGGCATGGCCAAAGTAACCGTCTTGGCATGGCAATCCATGATGGCATGATGAGGAGATAGCCAATCCATGCCCAAGATGATCTCAAAATCAACCATGTCGAGCAATAAAAGGTCCGCTCTAGTCTCAAACCCACAAAAGGTGACCACACAAGACCGATAGACCCGATCTACCACCACAGAATTGCCCATAAGAGTGGACACATATATAGGAGAATCCAAGGACTCGCAAGGAACATCCAGAAAACAAGCAAATAAGGCTGACACATATGAATAAGTAGATCCCGGATCAAATAGCACTGATGCCTCCCTACCACATACTGAAATAGTACCTGTGATCACAGCGTCTGAGGCCACTGCATCTGCTCGGGCCGGAATAACATAGAATCTGGATGTAGTACCTGAAGACTGACCTCCGCTGAACTGAATAGGAGCTAACTGAGCTCCCCCTGACTGGCCTCCACCTCTGGGACGACCTCTACCAGCCTGTCCTTAACCTCTGGTTGGACGGAGTGCCGGTGCTGAGTATGTAGGCTGATAACTCTGCTGAACAGCCTTGCCCTGAAGTCTGGGACAAGTCCTCCTTATATGGTCTGAATCCCCACACTCATAGAATCTCACTGGAGGCATGGACTGCTGCCGTGAAGAAGAACCCTGAATAGATGAGGGACGGTGAGAAACCTTTAGCATAACACTGAAGTAGGGACTGGGAGAACCCTGATGACCTGAATACCCTCCGGAGGAACCCTGGATGGCTGGTGGGCGATAAGAACTTTCCGGCATGGCAATGAAATAAGGCCTCACTGGAGCACGACGGGGAGATGGTGGAGGAGCTGAATATGGAGGCCTGCTAGGCTGGCCTTTACTGAACTGACCCCTGCCCCTGCCAGGGGCGCCGCGAAAATCTCCAGAAAATCTGACTCTCTTATCCGGCTGACCTTGCTCTCTGCCCCTCGATCAGTAACCCTCAATCCGGCGAGCTATCTCGACCACAAGTTGATAAGGAGTACCCATCTCCACCTCTCGGGCCATGTTGGCCCTAATTTCTGAGTGCAACCCAGCTACGAATCTCCGCATTCTCTCAGCCTCTGTAGGTAGAATCATGAGGGCATGACGGGATAACTCTAAAAACCTGGCCTCGTAATCTGTCACTGTCGTCTGCCCCTGCTCCAGCTGCTCGAACTGATACCGCAGCTCTTCCCTCTCGGAGGGTGGAGTATCCCTTTCCAGGAATAGCTGAGTGAACTGCTCCAATGTGAGAGGAAGGGAACCTGCTGGCCTACCCAGGATGAATGACTGCCACCATCTTCGGGCCCTGCCCTCTAGTGAAAAGTAGTGAAATCAACTCCGTGGGACTCCAAGATCCTCATGTTGTGTAGCCTGTCCCTGCACCTATCAATAAAATCTTGGGCATCCTCGCCCCTCTCATCCCCGAAGACAGGAGGGTGCAACCGTGTCCATCTATCAAGTAACTTTTGCGGATCACCGTCCGTGGCTGGTCTAAGCTCAGGTGCTACTGCTGGCTGTGCTCCACCAGTGGGTAGAGTACCCGGAGTCTGATATACTGCCGCTGCATGACCTGCGGCCTGGGTGGTAGGGGTCTGAACTCCCCCTCCCGCCTGAGATGTAGCAGGATCCGTTGGAAATAAACCAGCCTGAGTCATAGTATCCATGAACCGCATCATACGGCCCATGAACTCCTGGAAGCCTGATGCAGTCATAAAATCCATCGGAGCTGGATCTGCTGGGGGCAACTCACCCTGCTTCTCAGGGATAGGATCCTCTGGGGGTGCTAATGGAGTAACTCTGGGATGCCCCCGTCCCCTACCTTGGTCCGGTGCCCTCCCCCGGCCTCTGCCACGACCTCAGACTATGGGGGTAGCGGCATCTCCCGGGCCTGAAATATCAGCTGCACCAGTCCTCACCATCTGTGAGAGAGTACAAGAATGAGATTTAATAAGACCATCGACTGCACGATAGAATAAGAATAAAGAGAGATTTTCCTAACACCCTCTAGCCTGCCAAAGATAAATACAGACGTCCTCGTATCGATCCGCAAGACTCTACTAGGTTTGCCTGTGATTTGTGAGACCTACGTGAACCTAGAGCTCTGATACCATGTTGTCACGACCCAAATTCCTACTCAGGTCGTGATGGCGCCCAACACCAAAGTCAGGCAAGCCAACACTAGATACTAACGAAATTACCTAAACAAATGAGATGTTCAAACACTTACCCAGTTCTTAAATTTAAGGAGTCCTTTACTAAAAGTAAGGAAATGAAGCAAGTTGATTTAAAATAACCCAAAATCATTTTCCAGCATAAACAGAATTAGCAAAATACTAGCGAATCAACTACGGGTGCCAAGACCTAGTGTCACAAGCCCACATGCGACTAGTGGAATACACAAATAGACAAAATGAATATACAACTGTCTGAAAGGGGGTAGACAAAAATATACCAAAAATAATAGAAGCTCCACAGTGCCGCTGCAGAACGCCAGGAAGAGCAGCTCACCGTGTAGTCAAATCTCTGTAGTACTCTCAGCGACGAACACCTGAATGGTGACCAGGTGCAACAACCTCAAAACCTGTACAATTAAGTACAGAAGTGTAGCATGAGTACATATAAACAAATATGTACCTTGTGAGTATCCCGTCTAAACTCGAAGAAGTAGTGAAGAGAGGTAGACGTGTTACTCACTAGGGTCGTCATCAATAATATGATTTAATGAATCTAAACAGTAATAACATTTATGGAAGGCAATTAGACATGAAGCATCAGTATATAAAGATAACGATCTCCCTGCAAGGGCCAAGTAACAATATTTAACAAAAATAACAAGTTTCTTTCTCACTAAACAATTTAATTGGTAAGAATAATAATAAGACTCTCAATCAAGCACATAGCAAATAAGGCGTACGGCCGAAGCGACGCAGAAATTTAAATGTGCACTGCCGAGGGTCGAGCGGCACAAACCATAGATTCATCTATTACCCCGCTCGCGAATTGATCATGCTACACGGTTGACATAAGTATAAGGCTACCCTGCTCACGAATTATACATGCGACATGAGTGCTCGTAGACATACACAGAATTATCAGGAAATTCAGGAATATTTTCATGGATTATTCTTAAATTCAGGGATTTAAACACTTAAACTTACACATAGCTTCTGAAATTCTCATGTTAATTTCAAGGGTAATAAGCAACCAGGAACACAAGTAAGGATACAGGTAAGGCACATAGAGGCATGCTTGTGAAGTCCTAAATTCTACCCGACACAATAGAGTAGTAGCTACGCACGAACTCTCGTCACTTTGTGCGTACGTAGTCCCCGCAAATAAGGACAAACTCAATCGTTTACATTTACCTATGGGGACAATTCCCTCTTACAACGTTGGAAATGAGACTCACCTCGCGTAGAATCAACTTCTCGGTCAAGAACGCGCTCGAAACTCCAAATATTACACCCGAGGACTCGAAACTAGTCAAATGATATATAAATATGTCAATGCATGCTCAAGGTATGTAAATTCTGCTACTTATTTAGTAAATTCACTATTGTTGAATAAATCCCAAAATACACCCCCGGGCCCACATACTCGGATTCCGGAAATTGTTCGAAGATAACACTCACGCATAGCCTAAGGGTCATTAATATATAATTTATATGATTTATTGGTAGAAAAGTGGTGAAATTCCCTAAAGTTCATCAACCCTAGGTATTCACTCTAACCCCTATGATTTCCACTATTTAGATGTTAATCTACCTAAGTTTTGGTGTAATAATCTAACATTTTAGTAGAATTTACTTACCTCTTAGTAGCTAGGTGGTGGAGAGTTCTTCCCAAGCTCTCAAGTCTTCAATGGAGGTGAAAAATGAAAGGAATGAAGGAAATCCCGTGTTTAAATGAAAATACACTGTCTGGCCTACAAGGGTTCCGCACCTGTGGCTCGTGGCCGCACCTGCGGTCTCGCGCCTGCAAGCTGGGGCTCGCACCTGCGGAGTTGCAGACCGTACCTGCGGAAGTAAATCTGCACCTGCGGAATTCTAGCACCTGCGAGGCTGGGACTGCAGGAGCGGTCCCGCACCTGCGGCTGGGCAACCGCACCTGCGTCACACCAGATCAGGTGCACCAGCTGCAATTTCAGCCGATTTTGGGCCTCGTGTGGTGTCCGGGAGGCACCTGGGCATACCCGAGCCCTCGTCCAATTATACCAACAAGTCCTAAATCATAATACGGACTCACTCGAGCCTTCAGAATACCCGAAACAATACTAAATGTCAAAATCACCCCTCAAATTCCCTAGGATCAAACTTAAGAATTTCTAAGTTCTTGAATTCGGTTCCAATGCGCCGAACCGACTTATACTACTCGGAATGACACCAAATTTTGCACGCAAGTCATGAATGACATAACGGGACTATTCCCGATCTTGGAATTCCATTTGGACCTCGATAACAAAAAATCATATTCCAAACCAAATTTCAAGATTAAGGAAACTCTATTTCGCTATCTGGCGTCGAAACGCTCCCGGGTCATCAAAAACCCATTCCGATACGTACAAGTCAGAAATCATCATACGAAGCTACTGGAATCGTCGAAACTTGATTCCGAGGTCGTTTACTCAAAATGTTGACCGAAGTCAAACTTGGCTTTAAAAGCCAACTTAAGGAACCAAGTGTTCCTATACTATTCCAAACACTTCCAAATCCCAAACCACCCGTCCCCGCAAGTCACAAATCACGATAAGCCGCTACAGAAATTGTTATTTAAGGGAAAGGGATCCGAATATGCAAAACGACCAGTCGGGTCGTTACAAATTAAGAGAGAGTAGAACAATGTGTATGTTCGTCGTTATGCTAATGAGATAGTAGAATACTTATAGTTTTGAAAACGAGTAGTGAAATAAGGTAAGGAGTACTGATTACTCATAACAATGGAAATAATATTCCATTAGAATCAATCACAGACCTGGACTCCCTTTAATTAGGGAGTCCTAGTTCAAACGGGTACAAATTGCATTAAATAAGGAAAGAATCACTGACTTTACCATAATAGGAATAATAAAGAAAGTGGCATGTAATAAAGGCTAAGTGCACAATACATAATTAAGGAAAATATATGTCAAACAATTGACAACACAAAATAAGGTAAAACACCATTTTGATTATGAAAATCAGTCACAAGAATCACGAATGGGTTTGAAAATCACAGAGCATCAATACTAACTAAGGAAAGTACCACACAAACAAGGAAAAAACTCAACAATTAGCATAGAATCACAGGGAAATATACAAAATTATGACTTTAAGGAAAATATCACATCTTTGAGGGAAGTCAATAGAATCAGTGAAGAATATTATGTAAAACACCGACATAACAAACAATCAAGCAAATAGCACAAAATAAGAGAAACCCTAGGCAAGTAGTAGGGAACAACAGAGATTCAAAGACTTTATCAATAAATTAAAACGAGAAGCCCAGAGCACATAGAAAGTCCGGAAAACATATAAGTTAGCAAAAAAACATAGCAAGCAGGATGAACTCAAACCCTAAAAATTGGGGTTTCAATAGAATAACTCGAACAAAAGAGCAAATTTAAAGAAAAGTTTCAAAATTATACTGAAAATCATATATTAGTGCTAAAGGAAGATAAAATGTTTTAAAAGGGTTCAAGAAACCCTAGTTCTAAAAAATGCAGAATCGTTTGAAAATCATCGGGGTTTTAAGAGAAAATAGGTGAAAACCTTAGAATAAACATAGATCTATTACATATATAAAGGAATCAAAGGTTTCAGAGTTAGGGTTTCAAAGAGAGAACCCAGAGATGAAGATATCGGCCTAGAAACCCATAGGTTTAGGCAAAAATAGGAAGATCTTACTCAAAATTGAGCCATGAAGGCCTGAAACAGGTCGGAAGTGTGAGAGAGTGACCCTGGTCTCTTGAAGACCTTAGAGACGGCAACACCGGCGTGAAGGAGACATGAGAGGCAGGAGGATGGTGAGGATTCCATGGCCTCCAGCGAAGAGACGACCGGAGAAGACGAACGGGCTTCATCAGAGGTGGAGATACTGGAAGCCTTTAGAAGAGGCTAGAGATATAGAGAGAGAGAGAGTAGAGAGATGAGAGACCGAGTGAAAATGAGGGACCGGGGAGGGGGGGGGGGTAGCCTTAGGTTAATTATGGTAACACTAATCTGGGCCATTGATTTAAATTGATCAACGACTCAGATTGGTCGTAGGGTTGGGCCGGGTAGAGATTTAGGTTTTGGGTTGGGTTAATTGGGCGGATTTAATTGGGTATTGGGTTTAATTTAGGCCATAGTTGAAAAACATTAGAATGCCTATTAGTTAAATACCCATAAAATTAGATATATAATTAATAAAATAGCTAATAATTATAAAAATGAAATTTATGCTAAATAAATAAAAATTAAGGTAATTAGCTAATATTAAAATATAAAAATGACTAATTATCGAATTAAAATAGCACAAAATGTACAATTAGGCTATAATTGCAAAATTGCTGTAATTATAGCTAAATAAAGCCAAATTGGCTAATTTGTGAAATAATTAGATCCTAATAGGATAAAAAATGATATATCGAGCTAGAAAATATTTTCAAATTATTTTTAATACAATTTATTTATAATTATTGAATACAATACTGAATAAATTGGAAAAGAAATTAATAAAAAAATGTAAAATTATGGGAAAAATGCCAGTTATCATGAAAAGTTATTTTGGAGGGCTATATGCAAGATTAAAAATAATTTTGAGGAAACATTGGGTATCAACAAATACAACACTTGCCACACTCCGAGAAACACCCCACTGATCGTCCTTGAACCACAAAACTCCACAAATGACCAACTCTATGCTAAAGGGGCCAGGCCATCATAACAACCCCATCTACGTGGAGACTCTATCTCACTCCACTTAACCCATTTCTTACATACTTGAATCCTGTGAGAAGGATATGCTCATCAAGAATTTGGCCGAAGAACTCAAGAAGCTGACTAGCCAAGTTCAACGTGTTGAAGGAAGTAATGGAGTTGAAGGATTGAATTATAAAGATCTCTGCATACATCCTGATGTTGGACTACCAGAGGGTTAAAAACCTCCTAAGTTCGAGATATTCAACGGTACAGGTGATCCTAGGGTCCATCTGAGGACCTATTGTGATAAATTGGTTGGAGTAGGAAGAGACGAGAAGATTCGTATGAAATTATTCATGAGGAGCCTCACTGGGATGCTTTGTCTTGGTACATCAACCAAGACACTAAGAAGTGGTCCAACTGAGTGGACATGGCATCAGATTTCATGGACCGATTCAGGTTTAATACGGAAAATGCACCAGACGTGTTTTACATCCAGAATTGTAAGAAAAAGCCCACTGAAACTTTTCGCGAGTATGCCACTCGCTGGAGGTCTGAAGCCGCCATGGTCAGGCTTTCCCTAGATGAAGAACAAATGAACAAATTCTTTGTCCGGGCACAAGATCCGCAGTATTACGAGAGGCTAATGGTGATCGAAAATCACAAATTCTCTAGCATCATCAAGCTAGTTGAGAGAATTGAAGAGGGAATTAAGAGCGGAATGGTTACTAATTTTGAAGTACTACAAGCCATGAACAAAGCCTTGCAGTCTGGGGGAATACCCAAGAAGAAGGACACAGGAACAATAATGGTTGCACAGGGACCCAAATCCCCATTGGTATACCGAACCTCCCACTTACATACCAAGCACCCCCGCCTACATATCAACCAGCACCTCCACCAACATATCATCCATATCCCCCACCTACCTATCAACCCACATCTTCTAGATATTCCCAACCAGCCACTGTTTATCATAGATACAACACTCAACTATCTCACTTCCAGTCACCCCCTGCTCGCCAAAATTTCCCAATACCTCGACCCAGTTTTGATAGCAGGCCGCCCAAGCAATATAATGCCATTGTTGTGCCTATTGACCAGCTGTATGAAAGATTAAAAGCTACTGGTTATGTTACTCCTATCCCTGCTGTGACCCCTGAAAATCCATCCCAGTGGGTCAATCCAAATAAAACCTGTACATACCATTCCGGCATGAAGGGACATACCATTGATGAATGTCTCTCACTGAAAGACAAGATCCAGTCTCTGATTGATAATAAGATCATTCAAGCAAAGGTAGATACTCCCAATGTCCGTAACAATCCGCTCCCAGACCATAGAGGTGGAGGCATCAATATTATAGAGATAGAGGAAGAGTGGGACCCAGATGAGTCGATTGGGTTGATCATAGAAAGTGATGATCCAAAGAAGCTAGAAGTCACACTTAATCCTATCATCGTCCAGATTTAACTGTCAGGAGATGTTGAGGAAGCTGCGTCAGTCCCATTTGTGTTTGAAGCGGCACCACCCGCAGTGGACCTGTGCCGTTTGAGGTCAAAGTAATGCCACCTGCCGCTTTACCCGTCCCATTTGAAGTAAAGGTAGCCACACCAATAACTGTAAAAGTGTCAACTATGCCGCATTTCAACACTAATGTTGTACCTTGGGATTACGTAGCTGAAGCAAGAAGGAAAGGTAAGGTCAAAATAGAAAAGCTGGCGCCGCACAGGGGATGACTAGAACCGGTAAGGTCTATACACCTGAACACTTGGCCGAGTCTAGAAAACAGACTTCCAACAGACCACTCATCAGTGAGACATGTCTGGATGATCTCTGGAGGAAGGTGCATGCCAAAGAATACTCAGTCATCGATCAGTTGAACAAAACTCCAGCCCAGATATCCATCTTGTCATTACTACAGAATTCGAAAATGCACAAGAATGCTTTGATGAGAGTGTTGAACGAAACATATGTGACTAATATCATCACAAGTGGAGAAATGGCCAACATGGTAGGACAGGTGCTGGAAAGTCATAAGATCACTTTCCACGAGGACGAGATGCCACCTAAAGGGTTAAGTCACAACAAGGCACTGCACATCACTGTAAAGACCCGTAAAATTTCTTACTTAAAATAATGCCCGAATAAGTCCCCGAGTTGTTATCTCTGAGGACATTCTTAAAACGGACCTTGATTTTGTAAAAGTACCCCGGGAATTGGAAGAACTTAATTTTTCCAGAAATTGGGTGTTATGCGACGCACTATGCGATCGCATAACGTGTATGCGGACCGCATAGTGGTCGCATACACGGGAAGATCGCTTCCCAACTGAAGGGGTGTTATTCGACGCATAATGCGATCACATAACGTGTATGCGGACCGCATAGTGGTCGCATACCCGGGCATAATATTTTCAAAATTTAGCCCACCTGGGGGCCATTATGCGGTCCAATATGCGGACCGCATGTTAGGAATGCGATCGCATTCCTGACCGCATATTCGACACGGTCTTTTAACTTTCTAAATTTTTATATCCGACCCCAGTTTCATTTAACCCCTGCCCCCTTTCATTTTAACAAGTTTTCTGAACAAAATAGAGAGAAGGAAACGAGAGTTCTTGAGAAAGGAAGTGGTCCTTCCATCAAAGTGATTTTCAAGGTCTCTCAGGCCTGGTAATTCGAGTAATCTCCTTCTTCCCCATTCTAGCAGGTAAGGGTTCCCAACCCCTTTTTTTTTCTTCCATTAATTTTCTGATTTAAAAACAAAGGGAGGGTTGGCCTGGATTGATTCTTAAAAATATTAGCTAAGACCTTGCATGCATGTTTAATAATGGTGCTAATCTAGTAAGAGGGAGTGGGTTGGGGTAAACTTCACAAAGATAGGGTTGGTAATCTAATGGGTTCACATAGTGTTTGACAAAATGCTTGAGAGAGTCCGAATTGCATGCATGACTTCCAATTCTGAGTTGAATATGTCTAATTGTGAACTAGATTGACGGTACTAGTCGGTTCGGTGATTGTGAGTTAAAGTTGAAAAGGGAAACTCGACTCCAGGTATGTATGGCTAACTTTAATCTTTGTAAAATCACTTGTGGTGTTCGAGCATACGGTACGTGTATTGTTATAAATATGTGCAACTGGTTGTCCGAATTATGTTGATGTGTGAAGTGTAATACTTGTCTGTCTTTAGTTGACCACCACACTACCACGTTATGAAAAACGGCGCTAAAAGGATAATGAATCTAAGAGTATGAATGTATATGCTAAAGGCTATGTAAAGAAGCTGTGTTCTTATTGCTGAAATGTTTTGTAATTGAACTGTGATTTGTCATCGTTGGTGTGATTGTAATGGTCAGGTGGGATGGGGTTGCGCGCCGCAACAGGGGACATAAGGGTGATATGTGAGAAGTGATAAGGGTGTGATTGTAATTGTCAGGTGGGATCGGGTTGTGCGCTGCAACAGGGGAGATAAGGGTGATATATGAGAAGTGATAAGGGTGTGATTGTAATTGTCAGGTGGGATCGGGTTACGCGCCGCCACATGGGAGATAAGGGTGATATGTGATAAGTGATAAGGGTGTGATTGTAATTGTCAGGTGGGATCGGGTTACGCGCCGCCACATGGGAGATAAGGGTGATATGTGATAAGTGATAAGGGTGTGATTGTAATTGTCAGGTGGGATCGGGTTGCGCGCCGCAACAATTTTTAGGTGGGATCGGGTTGCACGCCGCAACAGGAGAAAAAGGGTGAGATGTAAGGAGGGGCAAGGATGGAATTGAAATTGTGATTTTGATGAAGTGAAAATTGTGGAACTTCCATTGTATATCTTTCTATGTCTTGTGCAGTAATTGTGTGACTCTCTGTTTGTTTCTTGCCTGTGCATTGTTGAGTTTACTTAGAGTAAAGTTTGTTCATGCATACCAGTACAATTCAAATGTACTGACGTCCCTTTTGCCGGGGGCGCTACATTCTTGTGATGATTGTAGGCAGTTCTATAGCAGGTACTTCAGCACACCGACAGTAGTGCCTCCTCTTCGTCCTATCAGCTGTTTTGGTGAGCCCCTCTCCTCTCGGGGCCCAGTGTGGTTCATGCCACCTTTCCTCCCGGGTTCTTATTTTGGTACTTGTGTAAGGTATAGCCGGAGCCTTGTTATCGGCAAGTATTGTATAACTCCGTCGTACTCCTAGAGGCTCCGTAGACAGGAATTGTGGGTTATGTACTTATGTATTTTGGGAAGTATGACTTGTAGACCACGTAAAGTAGCGTGTGTGTTCTGTATATTTGTAAGTATTGTATCACTTGTTGGAAACGATAGACTTCTATTGTTTAATTTTAGATTGTAAGAATGCGCTTTATTATAATTGAATAATGCACAACGGAAACTTCGGGGTAATACGTGGGAGGGAAAAAGGAATCCAGGTCCGCTTGACTGGGACTACCCGGTCGAGTGCCAGTCGTGTCCCTTGGTTTTGGGGCGTGACAAACATGGTATCAGAGCCTAAGGTTTTAAAAGGGTCCTAGGATGTCTCAGAGCCGTGTCTAGTAGAGCCCTTCTTATCGGTGTGTTGTCGACCACATTTATAATTAGGGGGCTACACGGACATTTAGGAAATTACACTTTTCATTGTTATTCTATATCATGCGATGAAGTGGAGAGTGAAAATGTCCTTGCCTAATTCGTGCTTTGTTCTGAAAATTTTCAACAATGGCACCAAAGAAGAGAACTCGACTCTGCCTTGAGGCCAATGCCACCCCAAGTGTGGCTGGGAATCATGTACCTGGTAGAGCGGGTGAGAGTGACTCCCCGACTTTGAATTTTCCGGACCCTTCTATTCCGGATCAAAGCATTCCTGTTCCTACGGTGGCGGAGGGTGCTGCAATCCCTCCCACTGACATTCTTGATCCCTCCACGGTTCTAGCTTCCGGTCCCGGTACGTCCGAGGGGGACCTCAGAGGAGCTATTCATATGTTAACTCAGTTGGTGGCCGCTCAGGCCTAAAGATCTCATGCTACCCCTGCGTCCTCCAGCGGACAGGGAGATTTTGCCGGCTCCAGAGTCAACCAGTTTTTGCGGTTGGCCCCTCCAGATTTCTCAGGTACGGATCTAGAGGCCGATCCACAAGATTTTCTTGATGATATGTGCAAGACCCTTCGGGTGACGAAGGCTACAGGGACAGAGGGGGTTGAGTTAGATTCGTACAGGCTGAGGGGAGCGGCATATTCCTGGTTCGAGATGTGGGAGGGTTCCCGTGGAGAGGGAAGTCCTCCGGCTAGATGGAGCGAGTTCGTGGA
>MDKH01081422.1:0-26589 GCA_005239495.1 Nicotiana undulata | reverse complement strand
ACACTGTGAATTCAGTGGGCTCGGATTAATTTCATTGCGTTTACATTTCTGTTTATTTATTTTGTTTATTTTATTATTTCCAGAATTGTTTTACAAATACAGAGATATAACAATAGCATCTTAATGAAATTAAGTCTATGTTATGGATCTTAATCATACAGACCTATTCAGACCCATTAAGTGGTTGTGAAGTAAAAAAAACAAACACACTTAATGATTAAGATCTGAATAATTAAGATTCAGACTTTAAAAACAAACGCACTTAATGTCTGAGATCTGAATGATTAAAATTCAGCCCTCCATTAAGTGCAAACGAATGAGGCCAAACACTAGGAGATTCCATTTTAATATATATATAAAAAAACAAAAACAGAAACAAAAATAGGATTTAGGAGCCAATTCAAGATCTTGTTCTTCTGTTTCAATATCTCTGGAGTTTTGAAGTTTTCTGGGTTTAAAGCTGATGTTTGTGAGTTGTTTCTACTTTAAAAGTTGTTGTTCTATTAGTTGTGTTTCCTTCCTGCTTCACTGGCTTTTATTTGGCATTTTAAGTTGTTTCTGCACGGTCAGGTACCCATTTAAACATGTACCTTCTAAATTGTGTTATAATGAAATTATAGTTGCATTTGTTATAGCCTGTTTGGCAGAGAAATGAGCTTATTTTGAGAAGTACTTTTTTCAAAAGTGCTTTTGAAAAAGTACTTTTTAAGAGAAACAATTTGTGTTTGGCTAATCACTCTTAAAAGCACTTTTGAGAAATTATTTATGTTTGGCCAAACTTTTCAGAAAGTGTTTTTAAGTATCAAATTACGAATAAGGACATGATTAGATTTACTTAATAGTTACTATTACAAGTAAATAAATAATCTCAAAATTTTGTTATTACATGCAATAATTAAATCTTTTCATTTTATTTAAGTAAACTATGAAAATAAAATTTAAAACTACTTAAT
Source organism: Nicotiana undulata (assembly GCA_005239495.1). Classification (NCBI taxonomy): domain Eukaryota; kingdom Viridiplantae; phylum Streptophyta; class Magnoliopsida; order Solanales; family Solanaceae; genus Nicotiana; species Nicotiana undulata. The sequence continues at coordinate 25,636 of MDKH01081422.1, read as the reverse complement.
TCCTTTAATATAAATTAAATATATTGAAAATCATTCAACAAAATATAAAAATATTCACCCCTAAAGTCACTATATATTAGAAAACTATCCTAAAAATAATAAGAAATATTTATACATTAATATCCTAAGTACTAGGTTTAACGGTTATTTTGGTATATACTATATTTTGTTAAGGGTATTCTTGGTAAGAAGAAAAGTCAAAACTGCTTCTGCTTCTGCTTTTGGGAAGAAGCTACTTTTTTCTGCTTCTCATAAACTGCTTCTGCTTCTTCCCAAAAGCACTTTTTTTACCAAAAAGAGCTTGGCCAAACACCTCAAGTTAGGGGGAAAAAATGCTTTTGAATAAAAAACACGTTTGGCCTCTTGAGAAGCTTGGCCAAACATGCTATTAGTCTGTTAGGCTTCTGATTTTCTACTTGGTTGCTTTGGGTTTATTTTAATTTCATAAGACGATTCAAATGTTGATAAGTTAAGGATCTGATACTTGTCTTAAGTTACTACTAGTACGCGACAATGATTCAACGAGTTCAAGTCTAATTTATTCTAAATTTTTATTTTTGTACAAATATGTGATTTCTGATGATGTTGGACTAACTAGATTCCTTGAATATTAGTTCTCTTGTGTGATAACTCAACCTTTATGGGTTCATAAAAATTGGATCCAGAATCACTCAATGAAGGATTCAGCTCGAATCTGTATGGACATATATTGGAATTAGTTGTTCATGAATTCAAGTCACGATTCGATGTAATAAATACCTTGCAACTTTGAACTTGATTAATTAGATATTAGTAGTGTTTGGAAACTGTTATAAAATAATAAAATAAGAAGGAGAATATTGCAGAGAAAGAGAGAGAATTCTTATTGAATTTTGGTATGATTTACAATGGGGTAAGACCTCTGTATTTATAGGGAAAGAGTGACTTAGCCACCAAGTAACAAACCCTAGAATCTCTCTAAAATATAGACATTCACTATAAATAGAATTCTATTTATAACATTCCCCCTTGAATGTCTATTCAACAAGTAATGTGCCTCATTAAAACTTTAACTAAAATAAAACCCAATGGAAAAAAAATTCTAGAAAAGGAAAAAGAGTACACATGTTTAGAATTGCCTCGTTAAAAACCTTGCAAGGAAAACCCAGTGGGACAAAACCTTGTAAGGAAAAAAGAGTGCAACGCGCATTAACTCCCCCTGATGAGAGCATCAATTCACATCTTTGAGCATTCGCATCCCAATCTTGTGTTTTAGCTTTTTGAAGGTTGATGTTGGTAGAGATTTTGTGAACAAATCAACCATATTATCACTTGAACGAATCTGTTGCACACTAATATCACCATTCTTTTGAAGATCATGTGTGGAGAATAACTTTGGTGAAATATGATTTGTCATGTCTCCTTTTATGAATCCTCCCTTCAATTGGGTTATGCATGCTGCATTTTCTTCATACAAAATACTGGGTAGTTTGTAACACTTCAAACCATATTTTTCTCGAATAAGATGTATTATAGACCTCAACCACACACATTCTCGACTTGCTTCATGGATAGCAATTATCTCAGCATGATTAGATGAAGTAGCCACGATTGATTGCTTAGTCGATCGCCAAGATATGGCAGTTCCTCCACATGCAAACACATAGCCTGTTTGAGATCGAGCCTTGTGTGGGTAAGATAAATATCCAGTATCGGCATAGCCAACAAGATCGGTACTGCAATTATTGCCATAAAATAAGCCCATATGGATAGTCCCTTTTAGATACCGTAATATGTGTTTGATTCCATTCCAATGTCTCCTTGTAGGAGAAGAGCTATATCTTGCTAAGACATTAACTGAAAAAGTTATGCCAGGTCTTGTAGTGTTGGCAAGATACAATAGTGCACCAATTGCACTAAGATATGGTACTTCAGGACCAAGTAGCTCTTTATTCTCTTCTTGAGGTCGGAATGGATCCTTATTCACATCAAGTGATCGAACAATCATCGGAGTACTTAATGGATGCGCCCCATAAATGTAAACCGTTTCAGTACCTTTTCTATGTAGGTAGATTGATGAACAAAAATTCCGTTTGCCAAATGTTCAATTTGCAAACCAAGACATAATTATGTCTTTTCGAGATCTTTCATCTCGAATTCTTTCTTTAAATAATCAATTGCCTTTTGGAGTTCTATAGAAGTTCCAATAAGGTTTATGTCATCAACATATATGGCAAGTACAACAAATTTCGATGTTGTTTTCTTTATAAAAACACATGGACAAATGGAATCATTTATATAACCTTCCTTTAATAAATACTCACTAAGACGATTATACCACATACGTCCTGATTGCTTTAGACCATACAAAGATCTTTGCAATTTGATTGAAAGCATTTCCTAGGATTTTGAATTATGTGCGTTAGGCATTTTAAATCCCTCGGGAATTTTCATGTATATCTCATTATCAAGTGAGCCATAAAGGTAGGCGGTAACCACATCCATTAAATGCATGTCAAGCTTTTCATGGACATCAAAACTAATGAGATAACAGAACGTTATAGCATCCATAACAGGTAAATATGTCTCTTCATAATCGACACCAGACCTTTGTAAAAATCCTTGTGCAACAAGGCGTGCCTTATATCTTTGTACGTCATTGTTCTCATTCCTCTTGCGTACAAAGACCCATTTATAGCCAACATGCTTAACACCATTAGGTGTTTGGACTACAGGCCCAAAAACTTCACATTTCGCAAGTGAATTCAACTCTGATTGGATTGTTTCTTTCCATTTTGGCCAATCACGTCTTTGTCGATATTCTCCAACAGATTGAGGTTCAAGATCCTCATTATCTTGCAGAATGCTAGATGCAACATTATATGCAAAGACATAATCCACCACTATATCCAATCGATTCAAATTTGTCTCATTATCGATTGGATTTATTGATAGTTCCTTATTTTCTTGAGTCTCGAGCTCAGTGGTTTCCTCATGAATCTCAGAATTTATTAAATCGTGGATTTCTTCATGAGACTCTTTCGTAGTGTCATTTTGATCATTTATTTTCCTTTTTCTAGGATTTCGATCCTTAGAACCCAATGGTCTGCCACGTTTTAGGCGTGCTTTTGACTCATTAGCTATGACACTAGAAGATTGTCCAATAGGGACATCAATACGGATTGGAACATTCTCTGCGGGGATATGTGATTTTGTTATCCTTTTCAAATTCGTAAAGGCGTTTAGAATTTGATTTGTTATTCTTTGCAAACGGATAATCTTTTGCACCTCTTTTTCACAAATAGAGGTACGTGGATCAAGATGAGACAATGATGGATTTTTTCACAAAATTTTCCGTTTGGTTTCACCACTTTCTCCCCCTAATTTTGGGAAAGGTGTCTCATCGAATCGACAGTGTGCAAATCGAGCAGTAAATAAATCCCCCGTTAATGTTTCGAGGTAGTGAATAATGGAGGAAGATTCAAACCCAATATATATTCTTAACCTTCTTTGGGGACCCATTTTGGTACGATATGGTGGTGCTATAGGCACATATACTGCGCATCCAAAAATTCTTAAATGGGATATATTAGGTTCATGACCCAAAACTAATTACAACGGGGAATATTTATGATAATTTGTCGGTCTGAGACGAATTAGCATTGCTGCATGCAAAATGGCGTGACCCCAAACAGAAGTGGGCAGCCTCGTTTTCATGAGTAACAGTCTTGCTATCAATTGCAGACGTTTAATTAAAGACTCTGCTAAGCCATTTTGAGTGTGAACATGAGCTACAATATGTTCCACTTTTATCCCAATTGATAAGCAATAATCATTAAATGCTTGGGATAAAAACTCAGCAGCATTATCAAGTCTAATAGACTTAATTAGATTATCGGGGAATTGCGTCCGTAATCGAATTATTTGTGCCATTAATTTTGCAAACGCGAGGTTGCGAGATGACAATAGGCCCACATGAGACCATCTAGAGGATGCATCTATTAAGACCATAAAATATCTAAACAACCCACTAGGGGGGGTGAATAGGTCCATAAATGTCCCCTTGTATACGTTCCAAAAACGCAAGGGGCTCAATCCCAACCTTTGTTGGTGATGGTCTTATAATTAACATGCCTTGATAACAAGAAGTGCAAGAAAATTCATTATTTAAAAGAATATTTAAATTCTTTAATGGATGCCCATTTGAGTTTTCTATAATTCGTCTGATAATACTTGAACCAGGATGTCCCAATCGATCATGCCAAAGTACAAAAGTATTGGAATCAGTAACCTTTTGGTTTACAGTAGAATGTGATTCAATTGCACTAATTCTTGTCCAATACAGACCACAAAATAAAGATGGGAACTTCTCAATAACCCTCTTTTGGCCGGAGACATTCTTGGTAATGATGAGATATTCAAGATTATTCTCATTTATTGTCTCAATATGATATCCATTTCGGCGGATATCTTTAAAACTCAACAAGTTCCTCTTAGATTTGGAGGAGAACATTGCATTCTTTATGATAAGTATGGTTCCCTTAGGCAGAGTTATAGTAGCTCTTCCAGAGCCTTCAATTAATTTACTACTATCAGAAATTGTAGTAACATCTGCCTTACACATACTTAAATGAGAGAAATATTTCTTCTCTTTGAATATTGTAGGTGTCGTACATGAATCAACTAAGCAAATATTTTTACAATTAAACATTGATCCAAGTTTACTTTGTGAGATATCCATATTTGTTTCACATGGTTTGACATACAAAAGAAATATACGAATAAATATTAGCATATTCAAAAAAAATAACTTTGATGTAAGTAATAGACGATGGTGCTTTGATGAATCAGTGATATAATTTCTTATTCATAAAAACTGAATGCCTGGCGGTATGAAAAAAGATAGGAAAATAGAATGATAATAGCATATCTATTGCTAGTCTTTTTAGACAGATCACGAGAAAGGAATTTTCTACGACATGTGAGAAAGTTGTTAATTAAAACTTAGATGCCCAATAATGAAAAAGAGTGGTTCAGAGTAAGTAGAGGATTGTTAAATATGTGCTTAATATATACTACCTTTTTAGATTACTCACTACTCCATTAAACAAAACCACACTTGAAATTTGACTAAACAAAATCATTGAATCCACCAGCTTTTAATTCTCTCTTCCTCCCAATGCAATACATCAAATAAAAGAGTGTACTCAGCAACTGCAGAATTAATAAGAAAAGGAACCAGCCTCTGAGCTTCTCTCTCACACACAAACACTATTGACTGACAAACTCTTTAATCCAAAATTTAATTTGTCGTGTGAAAAATGGAAATAGTAGGAAAAAATAATTACACGATTTGTGTTATAAATAGAATTTATTTAATCAAAACTATTTCATAAAATAAACAATACTAATCATACTAATGACTATCACTCATGTAAAGAACTATGATTACATGATGTTTATTCACTAACTATGACGAATAGGGAAAAAATCGAACTACTCAATCATCTTTAACCACGGATCCATCACCGATCAAGTTGTCTATTTTTCTATCAGGGTACTCAAAGAAGTCTGTCACATCCAAGCGGGTGATGTCAAAATCTTTGTCAGAGACAAAATTGGCTCAAGACCTTTATTCTTTATAGATGCTTGATAAAGCTCAACCAAATATCTTAGTTACGATAAATTTTTGCCCAATGGCCTTTTCCACCGCAACGATAACATTCAGTTTCTAAAGCATTTGCCTTTGGCTTCTCATATTTCTCTTTCCACTTTTGGTGGTTATTTTTTTTGGGGGGGTGATTAACACCAGGAAAATTTCTTCCTTGTCCACGGTCATGATCATGACTACGACCACGAATAGGGCCACGATAATGGGAATACACCTCATTCACTCCAGGCAATGATGTAGACTCAGTGGGTCGATTTTTGTGATTTCTCATGAGCAAGTCATTATTTCGCTCAGCCACAAGGAGAAGAGAAATCAACTCAGAGTACTTCTTGAAATCTTTCTCTCGGTATTGCTGTTGCAAGACCATATTGGAAGCATGAAACGTTGTAAATGTTTTTTCAAGCATATCATAATCAGTGATAGTATCTCCACAGAGTTTCAATTTAGAAGTAATTCTGAACATTGGAGAATTATATTCAGAAACAAACTTAAAGTCTTGGAGCCTCAGATGAGCCCAATCATATCGTGCTTGTGGAAGAGTGACCAACTTTAAGTTGTCATATCTTTCCTTTGAGCCATTCCACAAAACAAGTGGATCTTTGACTGTGAGATATTCTATTTTCAACCCTTCATCAAGGTGATGACGCAAGAAAATCAAGACCTTAGTACAGTCTTGGATAGATGCTTTATTTTTATCTTTAATAGCGTCTCCAAGACCCATTGCATCTAAATGGATTTCAGCATCCAACACCCATGTCATATAGTTCTTGCCCGAAATTTCAAGGGCAATGAACTTTCTTTTCATAATATCAGTCATAATTAAAAAAAAAGAGAGGAGAAAAGCTATACCTTAATCTCCTCAAAGAGCTTCTTGAGACGGTAGAGTATCGTGTTGATAACGTGTTATAAAACAATAAAAGAAGAAGAACAATATTGTAGAGAAAGAGAGAGAGAATTCTTATTGAATTTTGGTATGATTTACAATGGGGTAAGACACCTCTATTTACAGGGAAAGAGTGACTTAGCCACCAAGTAACAAACCCTAAAATCTCTCTAAAATATAGACATTCATAATAAATAAAATTCTATTTATAACATAAACGATTTTGTAGTTGATTTTTAAATTTGAACGATCATGTATTAATTATCTGCTTTCTTGTGTGCGACAATCATATGGATAGATCAGTTGGAATGTCCAGGGATATTTGAGCCTGAGTAGCTGGTCCACATGAAGCTGCACTAGTAATTTGGAGTCTCAAAATCATTGAGATTCACACACGCCTAGGCCCAATTTTAGGCCTTGATTGTTTTAAGCTTTAGCTATATCAATCTACTTGCTTCAATAATAATATTTGGCAATATTTGCCAAATGTTATCAATTAGTGTACTCACTTTCAAACTCATTCTTATTATGAATCGTGACACAATATGAGCAAATCCACATACCTGAGCCTATTTTGAAGTGGTTTCTCCCTTATTTAAATTGTTTCTCAACATAAGATCTAGTTCCAGATGTTACGTATGGCCGTTAATACTCTTCCAATGAACTCCCAAGAAAATGCAGAACTTGTACATATCCTTGTCAAATTAATAAAACGGAAGGTAATCTTTAACAGATGATTTCCGTGATTACAAAGACGTACCATATAATCCTAAGTAGGGGCGTACAAATGAAATCGACAAACCGCACCAACCCGATAATTCGAGTCAAACCGAGAAAAAAAATTTGACTATGGTTTGGTTTGATTTGGTTTGGTGTTGAAAAAAAAAACGACCATATTTGGTTTGGTTTGGTTTTAACTAAAAAAAGTCAAACCGAACCAAACCAACCTGACATTATATGTATAGAAGTTTTAAATATATTTAATGCATAAAAATATTTATGATAGTGTGTAGTTTATAAATATTTCTTAAGCTTTTTCATAGTTTTATCTTTTAACGTATTATTTCAAGCTTGGACTTATAATTTTTGGATGCTCCAATAAGTTTTATAGTACATAAATGTTAGTAACTCAAATAGATCTTAAACCAAAATCAAATCAATACTAATGCTAATTAAAGACATTCAATTCGATTGTACTATGAATGAAAATAGTATTGGATATCTATTTTTTAGTTTTTCCATTGTTTAGATAAAATGTATAACTTATTTTTCTTTTTTGTGATTAGTCATGCAAATATAGTACTTATTAGTCATAATTTTAAATTATGTTTGTTTACATTATGGCTTATTAATAATATTTATTTTATGCGATTTTATTATCTTTATTGTTGAATAAATCAATGCCATGACTCATCTCATATTTATGTTATTTTATTGAAAACACCTTATATAGTTCTATCTTACTAGGATTAAAGAAATATGCGGAGCACAAATTTTACATTTTGTGCTATGAAGACTTTATGGGGAAAAAACCTGAAACCCCGAAAACCCCGAGATTAAAAAACCCGACTTTTATTGGTTTGGTTTGGTATTTAATTTTAATCACCCGATACAATTGGTTTGGTTTGGTAATTAGAAAATCCGAACCAACCCGGCCTATGTACACCCCTAATCCCAAGCATTAGAAACTAAGCAATTTGTGAACCTTGTAGCATGCTCGTGATTATGTACATGTTCGCGTGACAAGATTACGATTTCAAAAATTGAATATTCGTAGAAACGCTTTGGACGTGTTCTTTAAATTACTATCATGATTGTGTACACGTTCGCGTGACATGATTATGATTTTCCAAAATAAATCCAAGTACACGTTCGCGTGACTTTGACCAAACAATCTTAATAACAATAAAGTGTTATTAGTTGTGTATCCGTACGCATGTCATGACTTTGACATTCCCAAATAAAATGAGTACACGTACGCGTGACTCGTTTCAAGATAATTCTGTAATAATGAATAATCAAGTAATTAAAAGCGGTAAAAGGTAAAATGCGCATAGGTTCTAAAATGCGTGATTAAAATAATTTAATTAAGTCAGGTATATGATTGTAAAGTGACCGTGCTAAAATCACGGAATCTGGGAGTGCCTCACACCTTATCCCGGGTTAACAGAATTTCTTACCCGGTCTTCTATGTTCGCGGACCATAAAACAAAGTCAATTTCCTCAATTTGGGATTTAAAATAAACCGGTGACATAGGATACCATAATTATCCCAAGTGGAGACTCTGAGAATAAATAAATAATCTCATATCGGATAATGTCACTTTAATTGGAAAAACTACCCTATCCTCTGGGGGAAAGGGAGGTGTGACAGCTCTGGAAACTCTGCTGGGGATCGAACGCATAATCTTTGATTAAAGGTTCAGAATTCGAGCTTGTAGTGTGATCTGTACTTGGCTTTATTGTTTGTTGATATTATTGTGTTTGTGGGCCTAATGTGCTAACTGCCGCTCATTTACCGTTTTGATATTATTTGAATTGTATTAAACTGTCTTCTTACGCGTCCCTTCTGAGTCTTCTAAGAATATGGTGCACACGTACGCGTGGCCTACTTTTCCGTTAGAGGTCGTGCCAAATAGAACGAGGATGGATCAACAACTAAGTCGGGTAGATTTTTCGTGCTCCCGGTACATTACCCCACCTCGGCTCAAGCTGTTGTCACGACCCAAACTCTCCCTCTGTGAATTGTCATGATGCCACCTAATCTCTACAACTAAGTAAGCCTAACACTTTGCGAAAATGAAATGAAAACATGAATATTAAAGACTAACAGCAACAAATAATTTAAATAAGCAATTGAGATGCTGCTCGGCATATATAATAGTCAACTCTGAAATATACATAAAACTCCCAAGACTCGGAACACCGTAAATCACAAGCTTCTACGAGATTCTAACTGTTTTTGTCACGACCCGAAATTCCCACCGTCGGGACCGTGATAGAGCCTAACATCCCACTTGCTAGGCAAGCTGACGTTAAAGTATTTATAAATCAATCCTAATACAATTCAGTAATTAATAGAAAATAAACTATAGAGAGTGCAGAATATTATAACGACTTCATCATTTATCACTACCCGGATCTAGTGTCACAATTCTCGAGCAATTTAGAATTTACTACAAGTACAAGTGCGAAAGAAGTGCAATTGTTTGAGAGAAAGAAACAGTAAATGTAACGACCCGACCGATCGTTTTGAGAATTTAAGCTCCGTTCGGTGGTGTAAGGTCATAAGCAGCTTCACATTGTGTATATCGACCTGTGTGCGTGGTTACATTCAGTTACCGGATAATCCGGAGTCGAATTGGAAGAAAAATTTCAGTTTTAGAAGCTTAAGAGATGAAAGTTGACCGGAGGTTTGACTTTCGTATAAATGGACTCGGAATGTGTTTTGGTTAATGCCAACAGCTTCGTATGATAATTTTGGACTTAGGTGTGCGTCCGAAATTTGTTTTGGAAGTCCGTAGAGTGATTTGAGGTAATTTGGCGAAAGTTAGAATTTCGGCGTTTCCGGCCGATAGCTGAAATTTTGATATCGGGTTCGGAATGGAATTTCAAGAGTGACTGTAGGTCCGTTGTGTCATTTGGGACTTGTCTGCAAAATTTCACGTTAATCCGGGTTGAATTGATAGGTTTCGACATGAGTCTTGATATTTGAAGTTTTGAAAATTCCTAAGTTTGATTTTTGGTTTGATTCGTTGTTTTAGTGTTATTTTATGTATTTTGAAGCCTCGAGTGAGTCCGTGTTAGGTTATATGACTTGTGTGTGTTGTTGTACGGGGTCCCGGGGGCCTCGGGCATGTTTCAGATGGGTGTAGGGTCCATTTTCCTCATTTTTGCACAGCTGAAATTTGCCTTCTAGTTTCCTTCTATGAGATCGCATAGGAGTAGCCGCGATCGCATAGAGTCTCTTTGAGAAGCCCATATTTTCCTTCAGCGCGACCGCAAATGCACGTCCGTGATCGCATACCTCCACAAATCATACACTCCGCGATCGCATCTTGCCATTCGCGATCGCACAACTTGAAGACTTCACTCTACGCGATCGCATGCTCACGTTCGTGATCGCAGAAGTAAATTTTCCTCTTCTTCGCGATCGCATCTTCACAATCGCGATCGCACAAGTATATTTTCCTTTTCTTCGCGATCGCATCTTCACAATCGTGATCGCACAATGCTATTTTAGCAGTGGCAACTTCTTCTTCTATGCGATCGAACAATGAGTCCGCGATCGCATTGAAAAAAAAGGGTACTTGGGCATTTTTTCCATTTCCTCTTCGCGATCGCAAACCATACTCTGCGATCGCGATTCATTACACGCCTGGGCAGAATATAAGTTACCAAAAATCGGGGTTTCACTATTTTTGACATATTTTGACTTCTAGAACTCGGTTTTGGGCGATTCTTCGAGGGTTTTTCACACAAAACAAATGGGTAAGTGTTTTTCCACTATAACTAATTATATTTCATGAATTAGTTCTTGTTTTTATCATTTAATTGGTGTTTTGGATTGAGGAAATTATGGGTTTTGAAAGAAAACTTCTATAATGAAAATTCATGATTTGAATGACCAAATGATATTGGAATTGGATAAATTTAGTATGGGTGAACTCGTATCGGAATGGGTAATCGGAATTTGTAACATTTGTCGGGTTCCGAGGCACAGTCCTGGGGGTCGATTTTCATAAATTAGTAAAGATCGAAACTTTATTATTCGGAATCATTCCTTATACGTGTTATGTGTATTTTGAAGTTATTTTAGTTGATTTTGTGCTGTCCGGAGGTCTTTCCGCCCGAGAAGTTCACTTTTGAGTATCCAGTTGTCGTCTTTGAGGTAAGTATCTTGCCTAACCTTGTGTGGGAGAACTACCCCTTAGGATTGAGTCTTCCTTGTTGATTGTGGTCTGAGTATGCGAGGTGACGAGTGTGTACTCGGACTTATTTGAAATTAGATTGGCCTTTTAGGATTCGTAGGTTCTTATATTACCTGTGTATGATTTGTAATTGTTACATTTGAATCCTTGGTTGTTAATTTCATCCCTTCCTGTTTAAATTAGAATTATTTGTTTTTGGATTCCTTCGTTGGCTATTTGACCTTACTTGACTTCACTGAATATTCTACTTCTCTCATCATCATGCTATATTTTCTTTCTAGCTTGCCTAATTGACTATAATTAGTGTCATCTAGCCTTATAGTTGACTATTCGTAGTTGGAACATCTATTCGTTGGAGTCAAGCATGCCCGTGAGTCTTACATTGTGATTTATATGATTATTCCCTTAAGTGCTACTTAGGTCTAATTGTTAGACATTTATGTTATTGGTATTTCCTTGATGTTGCCTATTACTGGGCCTTTGTCGAAGTCGAGTTTATTCCGTGAAGTTAACTGTTTAGGTGAGATTGGTTATAGTTGTTTCCCTTGACGGGATCGTGTGGTTTCTCTTATTATTCTGTTGTTGATGATGTTGTTTGCCTTGTTGAATCCTTTGCCGGGATGTTATGGTTTCTATTACTGTTTATGCTGTTAATGATATTGTTTGTATTGTTGACTCCCTTTCCGGGATGTTGTGATTTATGGTTCATATTGTTGATGTTCCTTGCCAAATTATTGTTCTTAATATTGTTTGGGTGAGGAGGAGTGTAAAGCACGAAGGGTGATGCCGTGTATTAATTTGTTTGTGAGGAAGAGTGTAAAGCACGAAGGGTGATGCCGTGTATTTCTTTGTTGCATTGTGAGGATGAGAGTGTAAAGCACGAAGGGTGATGCCGTGTCATAATTTAATATTCAAAAGCACGAAGGATAATGTTGTACCGTTTTATTTATTCATTGCATCATGAGTATGAGAGTAAAAGCACGAATGGTGATGCCGTGTATTTATTTACTTGTTTTGGTGAGGATGAGAGTAAAAGCACGAAGGGTGATGCCGTGCACTTATTTTAGTGAGGATGAGAGTAAAAGCACGAAGGGTGATGCCGTGCAGTTGTCTCTGCATTTTATTCTATGGTTCTAAATTTGGATATTCCTACTGATCTCTTACTGCATTTATTAGCAAGATTTGATATTCCTCCTGTACTGCATGGCAGTTTCTAAGTTACGGACTTGAGTTCCGGTAGATAAATCTTGAGGAGATTTTGATCAAGGGAATTTATTGAAAAGTATTATTGAAAAAGCAATGGTTTCGAAATGATTATATTTGAATGACTTTTACATCGAGGGTATATTTGAAATGCACTAGTCTTGCCTAAAATGATATTTGGAAGTCATTTATTGGGAAAGCACATTTGGGAAGTTTTGTATTTTGAAAGAAACTATGTTTTACGTAATTCTCTCTATTAAATATACTTATATCTACTTTTGGAGAAAGTATGTTTTCAAAGGAAACTCTTCCATACTAAAATAATTTTTATTTGTAAAAGTTTTTCATATGAACTGTTGTTTCAAGATTTCCACCAGTGTATGGATTTTAATGGCTAAGGCCGATGTGAACAAACCGACATAGAGTTGAGTCATTGGCGTTCTCTATTTTATTGTGCTTCCTTTTGGTTTGGCTTGTCTTGTTGTCCATCTTTCTGTGTATTTTTTTGTTGTTTCGTGATTGATTTCTGTAATTCCCTTCCGCTTTATATTGTCATTGTTGTAAATTATTTCGTGAAGTCTTATATAGATGTAACGATCGGTCATTCCTATATTCATGTTATTTATTTTGTATACCAGTGGTGTCTTGACTAGTCCTCGTCACTACTCCACCGAGGTTAATCTTGATACTTACTGGGCACCGTTGTGGTGTGCTCATACTACACTTCCGTGCATTTTTGTTTGCACAGATCCATGTTTTGGTTGTTAGTAGCTGTGCGGATGATTGCTGAGGAGACTCAAAGTAACATGTTGTTGCGTTCGCGTCACCTTCCTGTTTATTTCAACTGTACTTACTTATTTCTAGACATTTGTATTTAGATTTGGTAGAAAGATTTCGTAGAGCTTATGACTTGTATTTACCGAGTTCTGGGGAAAATGTAGACTCAGTCAAGATTTCTAATATCGAGACTGTTAAAGTTCTTTTATTAATGTTATTATAGTTAAATATTAGGCTTACCTAGTCCCTAAGACTAGGTGCCATCACGGTACCCAACGAAGGGAAATTTGGGTCGTGACAGTAAAATGGCAAAGATAGAAGGGGACTTCAAGGTCTGTGAACGCCGACAAACCTACCTTGAGTCTCCGTATAGGGGGTCCAACATCAAAACTCACAATCAACCTGAGCCAGTACAAAAATATGCACCAATATGCAAATAACAGTAAAGAACTAAACAAGTAATATCGGGAGGGGAAACATGTTGAGGGGAAACACGAGATAGAGAATTACAGCAGAAAGACAACTTGAACAGTAATTTACTATGAACCAATAAGAATCAATGAACATAGTAAAGGAAAAGTGCACGGCATCACCCTTCTTGCTTTTACTCTCATCCTCACCATAAATTTAACAAAAATGGCACGACATCACCCTTCGTGCATTAGCTCTAATAACATGGCACGACATCACCCTTCGTGCATTACACTCACGATATGGCACGACATCACCCTTCATGCATTAACACTCTCAACCTCACATAAGTCAATATAAATAGCACGACATCACCCTTCATGCATTAACACTCTCCCTCACCAAAACAATGAACAATGACAGTAGGGAGATAGAAACAACAAGATCAAATCTTACTTCAACATTTGGTTCCATAGTACCAATCTCAACTTGATTCAACACCAATCAATACCAAAATCCGTAAACATGATAATAATGATAAACATCACAAATAACTAGTCTAATCATGAATAATATGATCAAGTAAAGCAACAACTACGAGAACAAGACCACCCGCATGCTATAATCTGACAACCACGTATAGGTACTCTTCTGTAACGACCCGATCGGTCGTTACGAGAGTTTTAGCCTTGTTTACCCTATTATGATTCATTATATGTGGTTCATCTCTATGACACTGTGTCAGGTTGGTTGGCTCGGGCTCAAAGTGATTTTTGAGAGAAATGAGACACTTAGTCTCTTAAGTTGGTTATTTAGTTGGAAAAGTCAACTGAAAGTTGACTTATAGGTAAATGATATCGGAATTGGGTTTTTATGGTTCGTATAGCTTCGTTAGGTTATCTGGACTTAGGAGTGGGTTCAGAATGTTATTCGGAGGTCCGTGGTAGGATTAGGGTTGAATTGGCAAAATTGGATTTTTGATGATTTCCGGTCGGCAGTGGAAAATTAGATATCGGAGTCGGAATAGAATTTTGAAAGTTGGAATAGGTCTGTAGTGTCATTTTGGGACGTGTGTGCAAAATTCCAGGTCATTCGGACGTGGTTTGGGTGGTTTCGACATCGTCGGCGAATTTTGGAAGTTTAGAAATCCTTATGCTTGAATTCAGGGTTAATTTGGTATTTTGATGTTGTTTGGAACGGTTTGAAGGTTCGACTAAGTTTGAATGATATTATGGGATGTGTTGGTATGTTTGGTTGAGGTTCTGAGGGCCTCGGGTGAGTTTCAGGTGGTTAACGAACTATTTTTGGCTTTTGGAGAAGGGCTGATAGCTGCTGGTGTTTTTCTGATGGTTTTCTTCTATGCGATCGCAGGAGTATGTTCGCGATCGCGTAAGCTTAATTGGCCGGCGGTGAAGTTGTTCTATGCGATCGCAGAGCTTGGGTCGTCTTCGCGTTCGCGTGTGAGGTAGTGCTTCGCGAACGCGTGTCCAGTGTCGCGTTCACGTATGGTATTAGAGCTGATGAGGAACGGAGGCGATTGCTCAATGTGATCGCGTGAGGCAAGTTGCAATCGCGTAGTGTTGGGTGGCAGTGATTCACGAACGCGTGGATGTTTACGCGATCGCGTAAGGTTAATGAGGGGCAACATTATTTATGCTTCGCGATCGCGAGGCTATTGTCGCGATCGCAATGAAGGAAAATCTGGGCAGAATGTTTAAAGTTCAAAATCGAGGGTTTGAGTCTAAAATTTCAAAATTCAATAGAGAGTTCGGGAGAAGGCGAATTTGGAGGGGATTTTCAAAGGAGTGATTGGGGTAACTGTTCTTCACTTAATTTTGGTTAAATTCCATGATTGTGCCTTGATTTTTATCATCTAAATTGGGAATTTGGGTGAAAATTGGGTGGAAAATGGAGGAAAATTGGAGAGTTTATTTTGGGGATTTGGATGGCCATTTGATGTGGGATTTTGATGAATTTGATATGGGTAGACTCGTAAGGGAATAAGGATTCTAGTTTTGTGATTTTTATCGGATTACGAGACGTGGGCTCGTGGGCCGGGTTTGACCAATTTCGGGATTTGTTATTTAATTTCATAATTTTTGTGTGGGCTTTGTTCCTTTAGCATGTATTAATGATATGATACTGATTTTGGATGGATTCGGGGTGATTTGAGGCAAAGCGAGCGCCAAGGACATCGCGGAGTAGGTTTTTTATCCGGTTTGAGATAAGTAATGCTTCCAAACTTGATTCTGAGGGTTTGAAACCCTAAACTATGTGCTATATGATTAAAATTGAGGTGACGCACATGCCAAGTGGCAGGCGGGCGGGCGTTCACCGTGAGAATTGTGACCTGAGTCATTCCATGGCATCGTTTAGTGATTCTTCTTGTTGATATTCGTGCTTCTATCAAGGTGATTAATGTAAACATGCTACAAATCATGTTGGATATTATATTAAGGCTTCACGCCAATACTGTTGAGACCCGAGTGATGGTTTTTGCTGTCATTTCATTTGTTTTCTTGATATTTCATACTCAGTCTTGTTCATGCATACCATAGCATGTCTCAGTCTCGGTTATTGTTGTTTGGCACATTATATCATTAGTTCGGGCTAGTTCATGGCATTGTGAGACCGTGTGTGTGAGACTGGAGAGTGAAGACTGAGTGAGGCCGAGAGCCCTGTGATGAGTGACAGTTATGGGATCGGGATGCACGCTGCAACATGTTATATTGATTATGCCTGGATTGGCTTGTGATAGCGCTTGGGTTGTAAGAGCCCCTCTAGAGTATGGAAGACACCCTCCAGTGAGCGCAGATTATATCGAGGGATGGATTTCCCAGGACATGGATTTGTCCGAAGCATTATTGAGGGATGTATTTCCCTGGACGTGGATTTGTTCGAAGCATTGATACTTGGAGATGGATTTCTCCGCAGGGTTGGATTACCTTTTTTATCTCGGTACCGAGTGACTATTGAGTCAACATCAAGTATGTTCCGAGATGGATTTCCCTGGGCCGGATGGACATATACGGTACCGAGTGGTTGAGCACTTGAGAGTGGGAGAACATGGTACATGTTCATGCATTCTATGCATCTACACTTAGAGTTATGATGAACTCATCACTTTACATTGATCAGATTTGCATCTACTTTACTACTTGAGTTAAACACTTAGATGAAAACATGTTTACTTTACTATACGGTTTAACTATGGTGATTGTTGAGGTTTAGTTCGTCACTACCTCTCAGCCCATAGTTTGGGCTTGTTACTTACTAATTTGGTGTACTCACGTTACCCCCTACACCTTGTGTGCAGATCTAGGTGCTTCAAGTCCTGGTAGCGGTTGCTGATTATCTGGTACAGAGTTCCAGTCAGAGATTTTGAGCAGTTGCCTGGCGATCACAACCTCGTCTTCTCCTCCCTTATCTTCTTTTGGCATATTTTATTATTTCAGACAATGTTTGTCTTTTTTTCTATATTTCAACATTTGCAGTTGTGCCAGCTCATGACTCTATGACTCCCGGTGTTGGGACTTTGTTTTAGTGTTTTGGTTGAATGTAACTTTTCATTAGAAATTTCTGTGAGAAGAATATTATTATTATTATTAAATAGTTTTCGTAAAAAATAGAACTGTTTGAAATTGTGTGGATTGCCTAATTCCACTATATGCGCCATCACGACGGGGTTGTTTTAGGTTCGTGACAAGTTGGTATCAGATCTTAGGTTGCACAGGTCTCACAAGTCATGATCAGGTTTAGTAGAGTCTTGCAGATCGGTACGAAGACGTCTGTACTTATCTTCGAGAGGCTGCAAAACCCTTAGGAAAAATCTCACGTTCTTGAATTCTTTGTCGTGTGAATATGTTGATTCTGGTAACTAAACTTCCTTTGTTTCATTCTCTCACAGATGGTGAGGACACGTGCTACCGGGCAGGAAGATCAGCCACCAGCTAGGCCCGTGAGGGGTCAAGGTCGCGGTCGAGGCCGTGGCAGGGGTAGAGGTGTAGCCCGCGCAACAGCCGGGGTTGTACCTATAGACCCACCCGTTATTCCAGATCAAGTCCTAGTCGCGGATGTTCTAGCGGGACCAGCCTAGGCACCGACAGTGCCTATTGTCATACCGGGTCTTCAGGAGACCTTGGCACAGATCTTAACCGTGTGCAGCAGTCCTTCTCAGGCGGTCCCTGTTTTTACTACAACAGCTAATTCTCAAGCCGGGGGAAGCACTCAAACTCATGTCGCCCGTACACCCGAGCAGGTTGTTCAGGGACTTCAGACACCAGGGGCAGCCCTAACCTAGCCGGTTGCACCTGTTCAGGATTATGTGATTCCCGTCATGCCAGATGATGAGCAACCTAGATTGGAGAGATTCGGTAGACTTCAGACTCCGACTTTCAGTGGCACATAGGGCGAGGATGACCAGGGTTTCTTAGATATGTGTCATAGGATTTTACGTACAACGGGTATATTAGAGACCAGTGGGGTCTCGTTCACTACCTTCTAGTTTTCAAGAGTTTCCTTTACTTGGTGGGAGGCTTATGAGGCATACGTTTGTTGGTGCAGCGCCCCTTACCTGGCAGCAGTTTTTCGCTATCTTTCTGGAGAAGTATGTGCCACAGTCCCGCATAGAGGAGTTGCGTAGGCAGTTCGAGCAGTTGTGTCAGGATGATATGACTATGACGCAGTATGAGATGAGATTTTTAGAGCTCGCCCGTCATGCTATTTGGTTGGTTCCTATAGATAGGGAGAGGGTCAGGAGGTTCGTGGATGGCCTCTCACATCAGCTTCGGATTCTTATGACCACAAAGAGGGTGTCTGGTGCTACCTTTGAAGAGGTGGTTGACATCACCAGAGAGATTGAGTCAGTTAGTCGCCAGAAGCAAGTTGAGAGGGAGTCCAAGAGGCCTCGGGGATCTGGTAGTTACAGTAGTGCTCCTTCTGGAGGTCAGTTTCAGCACGGCAGAGGACGTCCTTTCAGGAAGGCTTAGTCAGCCCACCCAGGTCATCATGGTGGATCGTCTGGTCATGGTTCTCACAGTTCTCATCAGGGACACCCATCATTCAGTGCCCTCTCAGACGAGAGTTCATCTCATGCACCGTCAGCTCAGGGTTCATCTATGCCTGGTTCTTCTAGTGGGTATCCCGGTGCTCGGGGCTCCCTTTAGTCCCTATTGCCGTTGGCCAGTAGATGTTTCTTTGAGTATGGAGATTTGGTCTATATCAAGAGATTATGTCCCCGTCTTATGGGAGGTTCATCCCAGCAGAGGAGTCAGCCTTCGGCTTTAGCACCAGTTACTTCACCACCTGCCCAGCCAGCTAGGAGTGGGGGTCAAGTAGTTAGGGGTCGCCCTAGAAGGGAAGGTCGATCAGGTGGAGGCCAGGCCCATTTTTATGCACTCTCAGCCAGACCAGATGTTATGGCCTCTGATGCTGTGATTACACGTATTGTTTCAGTTTGTCACTAAGATACCTCAGTCTTATTTCGTGATGGCCCAAAGAATCATTTTAAGAATTTAGACCAAATTATAGGCTTATTATCCATAAAAAGACAAATTTTAATCACCTCGATTTTCGTGCACAGTCCGAGCAGGAAACCGAAAAACTTTTATGTGAAAATATGACAAATAGTAGTTTCTAGAGTTATATTTTGGTTTTATTTGACTTTGGTCAATATTTTAAGTAAACGGATCCAAATTTGTATTCCAACAATCCCGGGACGTCCGCAGTAAAATATGGGACTTGGGCGAATGCCCGGAATTGAATTCCGAGGTCTCTAGCCTTAGAAAACAATTTTTGAAGAAGATTGTTTTGCTGGTAATTACAAGAACTAAAGAAAAGAAATAATATGTAAAATTATTGGTATCAGGCCCGTATTTTGGTTCCGGAGCCCGAAACAAGTTTGTTATGATATTTAATTCCTATATGTAAAATTTGATGAGAATCCGAGTTGATTTGACGTGATTTGGACGTCCGGTTGAAAAGTTAGAAATTTGAGTGTTCTTGAGGAAATCTTGAGTTTTGAGGTTAAATTTGTAGTTTTTGATGTTAGTTTGATGATTCGATCGCACGAGCAAGTCTGTATGATATTTTTAGACTTGTGTGCATTTTGGTTTGGATCCCCGAGGGCTCGGGCGAGTTTCGGGTAAGCTACAGAGTGTTTAGACTTAGAAAATTTCATAACAACAAAAATCTGGTGTTGCATGCCTCTGATCTCGCATTTGCGAGGTCAGGCTTCGCATTTGTGAAGTCCTGGGCCAGCCCCAGATCTCGCAAATACGAGATTTCTGGTCGCAATTGCGAGCTGCCCGAATGTCGCAAATGCAACATTTTTATCACATTTGCGGAGAAGGACGAAAATTGAAAGATTCGCAAATGCGAACCCCCAGTTCGCAAATGCGAGATCCGCACCCAGTTAAATTAGATTTTAGATGGGGTTTTCACTTCGTTTTTCAATTCTCTCAAACCCTAAACCTCCATAGGCTATTTTCTAAAGACTTAAACTTCTCCAAGTCATTGGTAAGTGATCGCTAACTAATTCCTTTCATTCCTTAACATTTTTTGACAAGATTTCAACCAAAAATATAGAGTTTTCATGGTAAAATTTGGGTTTTTTGGATAGAACTTAGGGATTTAAAAATTTGGGGATTTAGACCTCGGATTGAGGTCGGATCCTAACACCAATTGTCTATCCGAGCTCGGGAGAGATTGGGTAAATGGGTTTTGGTCTGAACCTCGAGTTTAGACCAAGCGGGACACGGTTCAATTTTTGTATTTTGATAAGAAAACATAGGTGACGCGTCACATTCAAGGGGAGGTGCCTTGGTGCTTTTTATTTGCGGATGACATAATCCTGATTGATGATACGCGAGGTGGCGTTAACGAGAGGCTGGAAGTCTGGAGACATACTCTAGAGTTTAAGGGTTTCAAGTTGAGTAGGACTAAGACATAATACTTGGAGTGCAAGTTCAGTGGTGTTACCAAGGAGGCGGACGAGGATGTGAGAATCGATACGCAAGTCATTCCCAAGAGGGAGAGTTTCAAATATCTAGGATCTATAATTCAGGAGAATGGGGAGATAGATGAGGATGTTACTCACCGTATCAGCGCAGGATGGACGAAGTGGAGGCTCGCTTCTGGTGTCTTGTGTGATAAGAACGTGCCGTTAAGACTTAAGGGTAAGTTCTACAAGGTAGTGGTCAGACCGACTATGTTGTATGGGGCAGAGTGTTGGCAGTCAAAGAGTCTCATGTCCAGCGTATGAGAGTAGCAAAAATGAGGATGTTGAGATGGATGTGTGGGCATAATAGATTGGATAGAATTAGGAATGAAGTTATTTGGGACAAGGTGAGAGTGGCCCCTGTGGAGGTAAAGATGCGTGAGGCGAGGTTGAGATGGTTTGGACATGTTAAGAGGAGAAGCCCAGATACCCCAGTCAGGAGATGTGATAGGTTGGCCTTGGGAGGTGAGAGGTAGACCTAAGAAGTCTTGGGGGGAAGTGATCAGGCGGGACATGGCGCAACTTGAGCTGACCGAGGACATGACCCTAGATAGAAAGGTGTGGAGGCGGAAGATTAGGGTGGAAGGATAGTAGGTAGTCGTGAGTTTCCCCGGGTCTTCCACAGTTCGATAGTATTAGTGATAGTATGGTACCCTTTTTCCTTAGTTTTCTATAGTTGCGTGTCGTGTTTTTTTACTACTTACCTTTGGTAGTTCCGTAGTTTACTAGCAGGATTTCTTCATATTCTCTTATGCTTCCCTAGACTTATTTGTCTAAATATACTTTCTTGTTGTTACTTGTTACCGATACTCTTTCCATATTCTGTGTTGTTATCTCAAATTTTGTTCTCTAACTATTTGTCTTGCCATCACTTCTTATCAGGGCTTTCTTCATTTTCTTTAGTCGGGGGTCAATCGAAACAGTCTCCCGACCCTTCTAGGGCAGGGGTAAGGCTGCGTACATCGTACCCTCCCCAGACCCCACTTGGTGGGATTATACTGGGTAGTTGTTGTTGTTGTTGTTGATAAGAAAACACAGGAAAACCATATTTTTTCATTAAAGTTGATTCCTTTAGGCAATAATTGATGGTATTGAACCAATTGTGATTAGATTCGAGCGGGTTAGAGGCAAATTCAAAAGGAAACGTTGTGCTAGAGTAGTGAATTGCTTGTGAATTCAAGGTAAGTGCTTGGTTTAACCTTGACTTGAGGGAATGGGAATTCCCAACGTAAATGCTATGTGAATTTGCATGTGTGTGGTGTATAGGTGAGGTGACGAGTATCTATGCACCACCAATTTAGTTGTTGAACATGATCCCTTTCCCCGTTTCTAATTTATTTGTTTCATGGCTTAGTTGTATTATGCTCATTGATGTTCCCATGAATACTTGGTTTTGTTAACTTGTGGTTGAATATGGTTGCACGTATTTTGGTAGTGTTGGTTGTTCCATTGGTTTCATTGTGATACTTAAAAAGGGGATTGAGTTGGTTGACAGTATTTATCATATATATACTCCGGTTGGTTTCACTGTGAAATGATAATTGATGAAGTTTATGAGATGTATAACTCTCTGTTTATAATTATTGAGACAAGAATATTGTGAAAGGCTTTGGCCTGAATTGTGAAAATTTTCATAAATAAAGTGATATGTTATGTCTAGTTGGAGCGGGTTGCACGCCGTAACAAGGAGTAATAAAGGTGGACAGGTGGGATCGGGTTGCACGCCGCAACAGTAGAAATAAGGGTGATATATATAGGAAGGAGCAATAAGGGTGGACAAGTGGGAGCGGGTTGCACGCCGCACCAAGGAGAAATAAGGGAGGACACTTATGTTTTACTGATTATTTTTAAACTCAAGGATTTGTAAAACTTACTGTTTTACTTTACTATTTTTCATATTATGAAGTTTACGGTTATTTAAAAGTGAATCTGGAAATTTGGAAGATTTATGTGAGAATTGGTTATAGATGAGACTTGGAAAAGGTGGATGGGTTATTTCATTCATTGTTATAGTTTATTGTTCTTGTTTAGTTTAGAAATTTCTTTCTTGCTTTATTATATATTATCACAGGTTATGTTATAATTGCCCTGTTGTAGCCTCGTCACTACTTCGTCGAGGTTAGGCTCGGCACTTACTCGGTACATGGGGTCGGTTGTACTGATACTACACTCTGCACTTTTTGTGCAGATCCAAGTACCGTCCAGAGTTAGGAGATTTTAGTAGCTGTCATCATTTACTCGGAGACACGAGGTAGATCTTCTAGCGCCCGTAGATTCCTAGAGCCTTCTCTTTACTTTATATAAACACTATTTATTTCATTCAAACAAAGATACATTCTTTCAGCCCATTATTTGTAGCATTCTTAGTAGTTCGTGAATTCTGACAACAGACCTTGGGGTAGTTTTATGGATATATATTTAGTTCGTGGTTCGGCTTAATTATTCGGTTATTATTACTATTCATGAAGCTATTCATCAAAAAGTATTCTATTCAGTTTAGTTTTGAATTGTTATATTGTGTTTAGGTAAAGTTTTAAGAGAAAATGGTTAACTGACTTTCCCGAGCAAGTGTGGTCTTAGGCGCCATCACGATCCCGTGGGTTGGGAATTTGGGTCGTGACAAGTTGGTATTAGAGCACTAGGTTGCCTAGGTCTCACAATTCATGAACAAGCTTAATAGAGTCTGAAGGATCGGTACTGAGACGTCTATACTGCTCGCTCAGAGTCTATCAAGTTAGGAACAAATTCCATCTTTATTTCTATTCCATCGTGCGATTTTTGTTATCTCAAATACTGATTTGACTCGTATATTCTCTCGCAAATGGTGAGAACATGTGCTTCCTCTTCCGTTGACCAACAATCTGGTCTTCTAGTAGCAGCAGCAGCTCCTACGAGAGGTAGAGGTCAAGCCAATGTTAGAGGCCGAGGCAGGGGCAGGACCCAGCCCATTGCTCAGACAGCAGCCCCAGCTGCGAAGCCCTAGATTGAGATTAATGAGGGAGGTCCATTTCAGACCATTCCAGCGGGACCAACTCATGTCCCAGAGGGGTTTATTTACACCCTAGTGCTTCAGGACACTTTTGTGATGACCCAAAAGGTCATCCTAACGAAATTTTAGCTAAATATGTGTTCCGAGGCCCCGAAAGCTTCTGTTAATCTCACCTCGATATGTGAGTGCAGCCCGGGCGTGTAGCCGGGAAGTCCTTATGATGAAAATAGAATTTTATGATAATTAATTGAATAAAGTTGACTTTGGTCAACATTTTTGGTAAACGGACCCGGATCCGTGATCCGACGGTCCCGGAAGGTCCGTAGGAAAATATGGGACTTGGGCGTATGCCCGAAATTGAATTCCGAGGACCTAAGTCCGAGAAATGAATTTTTAAAGAAAATTATTTTATGAAAATATTAAATTTATGAAAATGAACCTTGATGTGAAACCTGTGCTGCCGGGACCGTCTTATGATTTCGAAGCCCGGAACAGGTTCAGTATGTGTTATATAAGTTATCTGTGAAATTTGGTAAAAAACGGACTTGATTTGATTGGTTTCGGATCAAAATGAGGAAAATTGGAGTTAATGAAGTTTTGAGAAGTTTCATAGAATTTTAAATTTGGTTTGAAATGTGATTTTATGTTTCCGAGGTCCTAATGGAATTCCGAAACCGGGAATAATTTCGTCGTGCCAATTATAAGCTTGTCTGCAAAATTTGAAGTCGTTCCGAGTTGTGTGGGTCAGTTAGGCGCATCGTTATACAATCTTAGAATTTCAAGTTCTTAAGTGTTGAATTTAAGGGTTTTGGGGGGTGATTTTGAGTTTTAGCTTGGTATTGAGTGTTCCGTGAGCTCGAGCAAGTCCGTTTCATGATTTGGGACTTGTTGGTATATTCGGATGGGGGCTTGGGTGGGCCCAGGTGCCTCCCGGACCCCGCACGAGGCCAAAAACTAGCAAATAAAAAATCACTACTGGTGCACAGCAGCTGGTGTGACCGTAGGTGCGGTTGCCCAGCCGCAGGTGCGATCCCAAGCCCCATTGCCCAAAGTCCGCAGGTGCGAGACCCAGGCCGCAGGCACGTGACCGCAGGTGCGGTCCAGCCTTCGCAGGTGCGACTTCCATCGCAGGCGCGGCCCTTCCTCCGCATGAGAGGAACCGCTGGTGCGGCTCCCAACTCCGCAGGTGCGAGCCCAGGGGCCCTGGCCCTTCTTCCGCCGGGGCGATCATTTTTCTCGCAGGTGCGAGACCGCACCTGCGGTCCTAAGGTCGCAGGTGCGGAAACCCCTGTTGGAAGCCCCTCTTAAATGCCCAAAATTTCGGGTTTTCCTCATGTCATCCATCTTCAACCTACATTAGAGAGCATCCAAGCTTGGGGAAGCACCTTCCACGACCACCCACTGTAAGAGGTAAGTTAAAACCCCATAAACTCCCAATTTTAACAGTAATTCCTAGTTAAATTCACTACCAAATCACCTAAAAATCATAGAATTAGGTAGTAAACTTCAGGGTTCTTAGGGATTTCGTGATTTTCCATGTTAGGACATGAATCCTTGTATAAATTACACAACTTCGATCCTTAGACAACGGGTAATTGATTCCTTCATGAATTTTCGAAAATCTGAACGTGTGGGCCCGGGGTCGAATTTTAGTATTCTCGGAGGAATAGTAGGAAATGTATAATTGGCTTGGGAATTGGTTTATTGAGTACTTATTGATGTTAATAAATCCATTATGTCTAAATAATACCGTTCCGGAGTCGGATTCTAAAGGAAAGGCTGTGATCGAGGCTTG
>MDKH01047250.1:0-13243 GCA_005239495.1 Nicotiana undulata | reverse complement strand
TCTCTCACTTCTGATTGAGCTTTGGTGAATACACTAGGGTTCTTCATCATTTCAGCCATAGCCAATACAGTTGTTGTTGATGACGTTTCGGTTCCGGCAGCAAACATGTCCTACAAATTAATAATGGCCAAGTTACAACATTAAATTATATTTCTTGGTACATTAAGTTACTGTAGGATACATTAGGATATAAGAGTGACTACACCTCCCTAAGCACTTTAATACATATACTTTAACATTCAAACTCCATACTTATGTCAAACCAAACTCCGCCTTCACATCAATGTATTTTACCCCACACTTCTTTAAGCACAATTACATCAAGAGTCACCACTTATCAAGGAATATTTTTTCTTTCACAACAATACAACTATATATTTTTTTTCAAGTGACTCTTACTTTTTCAAAACAGTGCACCTTTCTCCTTATTTCATTAGTTCCACTCAAAAGCCAAACCAACCACTCCACACTTTAACTTTTACACAGTTCATAACAATTAAAGTTCTCATGAGAGGTTAAAAGGTTCAAATAGATAGTTAATTCAAACAAATGGGTAAGGTTTTTAATGTGGTTTCCAAAGAAACATGATTACAGGCTCAAAAGGTTAACTACGATACATAACAATTAGGCGGGTACAATATACATATCTGGCTTAACAAAGAAACGCCTATATCACTTCCAAGACTGAACAAAACTACTATTTCGCTTGGCAAACACACAGGGCAAGTTCTAGGCATCAAATACAATGCACAGAATAACGCACAAACCTCACACACACATGGAACTTAACTCACTTAGGATTGGGTTCATCAAGACACTCTAGTCAAAGCAGTTAAGAAAATTTAAAATCATATAATTTAAGGTACTTATACAAGAGTCAAAAACTGAGTCTAAGCGTCACAACCAAAGTACTAACTATTCTCAAGGCATAACAAAGTCAAGAGATATTGCTTCAATTCAAAACACAACACAATGGTTCCTCTTCCTAAAAAAAACTAACTACA
The DNA here is from genome assembly GCA_005239495.1 of Nicotiana undulata. Classification (NCBI taxonomy): domain Eukaryota; kingdom Viridiplantae; phylum Streptophyta; class Magnoliopsida; order Solanales; family Solanaceae; genus Nicotiana; species Nicotiana undulata. The sequence goes on along the minus strand of MDKH01047250.1, from coordinate 12,239 downwards.
CCCAGTTCAAACAAAACCCTTGGAAAAGAACCGCTACACAAAAAAAAACCAAGAGGGAATTGCTACACTACCTAACAAAAGAAAATCTTTTTTCTTAGACTTAAATCCCTCAAGAAAATTGTCTAATAGATCCATCATCGAGAAAAGTCCAATTTATTTTTTTATTTTTTTTAAATTATTCAATTAAACAAACACAACTAAAATAGCATAGAAAGTCACACAACTAAAATAGCATAGAAAGTTACCCAGACAATCACCTCACCCCACACTTAAAATTGTGCATTGTCCCTAAAGCATACCATAACTAATAAGAGGGTACAAGAAACTCCCTAGTAGGCCAAAGGCCGAAGCACTAGCAGCTCATGGGATACTCAGACTTCTCCCAAGCCTGGTCCTTCGTGTGGGTACCTCACACTTAGTTCCAACCAATGGTTTGATGTTGCATCCTTCCAGTGGCTTTGCGTTCCATGCTCCTAAACATCAAAAATAGACACTACAAGAATAATAAAATAAAAAAAGATTTAAAAAAACTAAACTAAATTAAAAATTAAAAAATAAAGCTGGTTTGCCTCCCAACAAGCGCTTGATTTAACGTACGGCACGATGTGAATCACTTTTTGCCTCCACTTTGAACTTATGAATTGAGCCCCCAATTTGGCTTCAAGTTTTCGGTTATGCTCCAAGGGTGGTGGAACAAATCTAATTGGCCCAAGCAACCATTGTACTATTTAACACTTCTTGGCTTTTAGATGAGGTATGTAGTCCTGTCTTTCTGGCAAGAAAAATTCCAGGATGTAGGCACCTTGTTCTTCATTCCTTGACTCCTCAATCGACTCGGATGACTCTATTTCCATATCATCATCCAAGCCAAATGTGGAAAAATGTTTGGAGTGAATACCAATGCGCTCAAACACATGAACTTCAGGACTTTCAACATCAATAACATCAATGATACTAGAGTCAACAAAATTTATATCCTCAAAGGCCTTGGCTAACTCTAGTCTCACTTCTTATACATCGACATTCTCAAATTGTAATTGGCTAGGTTGTTGATGTTCTACTCTGACCTCCTCAATTAATACCTCAAATTCACGCTCTATCCCCTATATTGGCTTGTTTATCATTAACAACTCCAACCACTTGACTCAATTGAGCCTCCAACTTGCGAATAGTTGCCTCTTGCCTTTCTATCTGCAATTGTTTCTCATTATTTTGTTCCAGAAGGCACTTTAACATATTCTCGATCTTTTTCAGGCCATCATCCCTGGGTTCTTTGTTCCAATTAACTTCACAAGAAAAAGAAGAACCATCAAAGTAAGGGGTTGGGGGAAGATAAGGAATGTAAGCACAACCATGAAAGTGACCATCTTTACCACCACACATATCACACACATTCCACACATAAGATTGAGTTGGTGCACATAACTCGCTCTCGGAAATATTTTGATAATGTTTCCCTGGGTGGTTTCCTCCACATTGCATAACGAGGATCAAAAGTAGAATTACCAACATCCAAACTCTCATAATTCCATGATGCCATATTTTTTTCAAATTAATAAATACAACAAAAATTAAGAAAATAAAAATCAAATACTGAAGAAAAAATTCAAACTTGAAACTTAGCAATATGTACACCTACAGCTACACCATTAGTTCCCCGGCAATGGCACCAAAATTTGATCAAGCCCAACTATGCCTTATAAAAAGGACTAACCGATCGTTGCAAATATAATCCAGTTTACAATTCCGAAGTCGAATCCCACAGAGAACTAAGGCTTAGCTATAATTGTTCAATATTGCTAAGAAACACACGTCCAAACAATTTCCTAATTATAGAGATTATAATATTTATTTCTAATTAATTAACTAGCAACTATTATAAAGGAGTAAAATTATCAACTAACAAGGATGAAATTTGAGACGAAACTAAGGAGGTCTAGAGTTATGATTACCCCAATTGTCGGAATCCTTATCCTACAAAAGGTTCCATCAAAACCCTAGATAACAAATTAGCTATTCATAAAAGTATGTAAAATTACAATACTAAAAGTCGTAACCAACAATGAAAGATAAGAAGAGGAAGGAAAAACTCATAGAAGAATTCCTCGCCTTGCTCATATTGTGTCTTTGCCTCCTCAGGTCGAATTTGTGTCCAAAATATGTCAAATCCCCTAAAAATAACGTTCTCTCATGTATATATACAAAGTAGGGTCGGGCCCAAACAATTATACCTTCTCCTACGCGAAAAAGGATGATTTTCCAAGTCTGGACTAGCGCGGTCGCGCTAGTGGCCGCGCACATCGACAAGTATTCTACCCCAGTCCGCGTCAGGTCCGCGGTCTCCGTTTCGGCCGCGTTTTTCACCCTATTCCGTTTTGAATTTGGAACAACCTTAAACATGAAAGTTTCCGACCTTTGAGTTATCTTTCCAAGTATATATTATATAGCACAAATAGAGTTCGGAGAAAACAGTTATGTCTATTTTACTAGACAGTGCGCAATATGCCTCCTCGAGTCTTCATTTGTTCTTAACTATCAAATTTGACCCCCGACCACAATCCCGGCTTAATTCCTTGGGATTTTACTCAGACTTCAAAGCTCCAAATCACTTAAATTAATTCCATAATATTTATATAGCTCGGAATCACTCCTACAAGGCATAAAACACACGGTTAGTGCAAAATACTATCGATTAAAGCTCAAACTCAATTATAGTGCAGTAAACTAGAGTGTAATAAGCGACTAAAATACGTAATTATAGCCTATCATCAACACACCACACTTAAACCATTGCTCGTCCTCGAGCAATCAAACTATACTTTCTATAGACACGACCTTTTTAGGAAATTCTCCTAACTCATCATACCAAGAATATTTAAAATAGACTAAGCACAAAAGCGTAACATCTTCACCTCAAGATTTGACTCACAAGTACCACGCATTATTCACAACTCACCCACTTACTCTAACATAGAGGTCACTGACATTACCTTTCCTTCATGAATCAAGTTTCCTCACACAACAAAAGAGAGTAGTTCCACCCAATAAGATTTAAGAACACATAGGAACTTAAGATAGAAAGAATTCACTCACTCTCAGAAATAACATTCATGTGCCACAAAAGATGCACCATAGGCTTGCCCGTAGTGTACTAATCTACTAATCGAGTTCATTCAGTGTAGGATCAATTAGGACTTTATATGGTTGTAATGTAGACTACGGGACGGGTAGGATACATTTAGATATAAGAGTGACTACACCTCCCTAAGAACTTTAATACATATACTTTAACATTCAAACCCCATACTTATGTCAAACCAAACTCCGCCTTCACATCAATGTATTTTACCCCACACTTCTTTAAGTACAATTACATCAAGAGTCACCACTTATCAAGGAATATTTTTTTTTCACAACAATACAACTATATTTTTCTTTTTCAAGTGACTCTTACTTTTCGCTTTGCAAACACACGGGGTAAGTTCTAGGGATCAAATGCAATGCACAGATTAACACACAAACCTCACACACACATGGCACTTAACTCACTTAGGATTGGATTCATCAAGACACTCTAGTCAAAGCAGTTAAGCAAATTTAAAATCATACAATTTAAGGTACTTATACAAGAGTCAAAAACTGAGCCTAAGTGTCACAACCAAAGTACTAACTATTCTCAATGCATAACAAAGTCAAGAGATATTGCTTCAATTCAAAACATAACATAATGTTTCCTCTTCCTAAATAAAAAACTAACTACACCCAGTTCAAACAAAACCCTTGGAAAAGAATCGCGGCACAAAGAAAACCCAAGGGGGAATTGCTACACTACCTAACAAAAGAAAATCTTTTTTTAGACATAAATCCCTCAAGAAAATTGTCTAATAGATCCATCATCAGGAAAAGTTTAATTTTTTTCTTTTTAAAAAAAATTATTCAATTAAATAAGCACAACTAAAATAGCATAGAAAGTCACACAACTAATATAGCATAGAAAGTTACCCAGACAATCTCCTCACCTCACACTTAAAATTATGCATTGTCCCTAATGCACACCATAACTAATAAGAGGGTACAAGATACTCCCTGGTAGGCCAAAGGCCGAAGCACTAGCAGCTCATGGGGTACTCAGACTTCTCCCAGGCCTGGTCCTTCATGTGGGTACCTCACACTTAGTTCCAACCAATGGTTTTGTAACAACCCGGTCAGTCGTTTTGAGAGTTAACGCCCCGATCCCCTAATAACTACTTCTCTCATGTATTTTTATGTTATTGGAACTTGCCGAAGCATTGAGTGGTAAAATCCGTAGTGATTTTGGACACTTAGTCCATATATATGAAATTTAGCTTCAGAAATTGGGTTGTAGCTAGAACTGTGTAAAGACGGATCCGGAATGGAATTTTGCCAACTCCGTTAGCTCCGTTGGGTGATTTCGGGGTTAGGAGCGTGTTCGGAATATGTTTTCGAGGTCGGTTATAGATTTAGGATTGAATTGGCGAAAGTTGGAATTTCGACAATTTTGGCCAATAGGTGAGATTTTGATATCGGACTCGGAATGGAATTCTGAAAGCAACGACAGGTCTATAATGTTATTTATGACCTGTGTGCAAAATTTGAGGTCATTCGGATGAGTTTTGACGTGTTTCGGCGTCCGATGTGGATTTTAGAAATTTCCTAAGTTCTTAGGCTTGAATCTATGCATATTTGATGATTTTGATGTTATGAGATGTGTTTTAAGGCTTGACCAAGTTTTAATGAGGTATTATGGTGGATTGGTAATTTTGGTTGAGGTCCCAGGGGCCTCGGATGTGTTTCGGGTGCCAAAACGGGAATATTTTTTGCCTAGTCTTCAGCTGTTTTCCTGGTTTTTAGAGCAGCGGGTAATTACTCAGTGCGATCGCGTGTATTGGGCCGTGATCGCATAGGAAAAGTTTGGGCCCAGCTTTTGTTTGGTCAGTGCGATCGCAGCAGGGTTGGCCGCGACCGCATAAGGTCTTTTGGGTCGGGCATGGGGAGTCTTACTCTGTGCGTTCGCTTGGGCCTAGTTGCGGATGCATAGGGTCCAGCCAGTATCTCTCAGCGATCGCAGGTGCTACTGTGCGACCACACAGTGACCATTTTAACGGTGGTGAGGTTTACCCTATGCGATCGCATCCTTAAATCCGCGATCGCACTTCACAATTTAGGCCTGAGCAGAATATTAAACCCATTTTGAGGGTTTAAGCCTATTTTCACCATTTTCGAATTTTAGAGCTCGGGGAGGGCGATTTTTTGAGACTTTTGCTCCTGGGTAATTTGGGTAAGTGATTTCTATCCATTATAGATCAATTTCTATGATTCCAATCTTAAATTCAACCTTTAATTTTGAAAATTTTGGGTAGAAAATGGGAAAAATGGGATGAACTTCATACACCGAATTATTGAGTTTTGATTGGGATTTTGACCTCCTATTTGAGAGATTCTTATATGATTAGACTCGTGAGTGAATGAGTGACCGGAAAATGTGATTTTTACCTGATTCCGAGACGTGGGCTTGGGGACTTTTTGGGAGAATTTCCTAATTTCGCGTATTAGCTTAGAAATAATTAGCTATTTTGTCTCCTTGAAGTGATATTTACATTATGCAATCGAATTGAATATATTTGGGCCACCCGGAGTCGGATACTCATGGCAAAAGCGTGGTATTGAGTTGATTAGCGCAATCAAGGTAAGTGGCTTGCCTAACTCTGTGTTGGGGATTTTCCTTAGGCATTTTTTACTGATTTTACTATGTGGACGCCGTGTACGTGAGGTGTCGAGTGCGTACACGGGTCATTGTTGCTAAATTCCCGCTTTTCCTCCCATGTCATAACTCACTTCATTCTTATATTATTGCTTCATGTTATAACTGATTAGTTAGCATAGGAATGAGCATGCCTACCTATTTTCACTTGAATTCCCCGTATTTTCTGCTATTTGCTCCATGCTTAGGTAATTTTACCTTATTCTTGTCTATGGTTTTCTTGAATTGTTTAATTAAGTCGTATTTGATAGCATTCTGCATCTCATATTTAAATTGGGACTACGGACCGAGATCCGGGAGCTTTCCCCATGTACTGCATTGCATATTTAAATTGAGACTACAGACTGAGATCCGGGAGCTTTCCCCCTGTACTGCATAGAATATTTAAATTAGGACTACAGACTGAGATCCGGGAGCTTTCCCCCTATACTGCATTTCATATTTGCTATTGAGATATATGTTGTGCTGAGTCGAGGGCTCTTCTTATTATTCCTTTCAGTTTTCCTTCTTAACCCGACCTCGTCACTACTTTATTGGGGTTAGGCTTGGCACTTACTGAGTACCGAATGTGGAGTACTCACGCCATTTCCTGCGCATGTTTTACCCATGTGCAGATCCATGTACCAGTACGCAGCGTTTTGGCTAGGAATACTAAAGCACTTGCTCAGGAGACCGCAAGGTAATTCTGCTGCGTCCGCAGAATCTCACATGTCCCCATCTACTCTACTATAGGCATACCATTGTATAGAGCTATAGTTGTATAAAGCTTGTGACTTGGTGACATTCCGGGTTTTGGGAAAGTAAAAGATGTAGATGCCGAGCGGCTAAATTTTATAGTATTACTTCATCTTTACTGTTTTGTTATTATTCGTCTTATTTTTCCGCAATATAGGCTTACCTAGTCGTAGAGACTAGGTGCCGTCATGAGACCGTTCGGAGGGTAAATTTGGGTCGCGACAATTTGGTATCAGAGCGTCTAGATTCATAGGAGTCACAAGCCGATTTATTAGAGTCTCACGGATCGGTGCGGAGTCCGTATCTATCTTCGAGAGGCTATGTAACTGTTAAGAACAATCATATTCTTTGGAATTCCGTATCGTGCTAGTTACTGTCATCAAAATTCTTAAACTCTATTATATTCTTGCTTACAGATGGTTTGTACTCGTACCGGACATACTGATGACCAGGCACCCGAGCCCCCAGCCAGAGCCATCAAAGGCAGGGGTCGGGCCCGGGGCCGAGGACGAGCACGCGGTGCAGCCCGAGCACCGGCGAGAGCAGGGGCAGAGGATCCCCCAGCAGCCACAATTGGAGGGGCACAGGAGGTCCCTACTATTACTCCAGTCCTCCAGGAGACATTGGCTCAGTTTTTGAGTGCCTTCAGTACTCTGTCTCAGGCGAGACTACTTCTGATATTCCCAGCTACATCCCAGGCCGGGGGAGGGACACAGACTCCCGCAGCCCGTACTCCTGAGCAGAGGGTTCATATTGGGCAGGTTCCATAGTATATTCCTATGCCCCCAGCAGCTCCAGCTCAGCATGAGATTAGGATAGCTGTTCCTGAGGCAGAGCAACTCCAACTTGAGAAGTACAAGAAGTACCACCCACCTGAGTTCAGTGGACTAGCTTCGGATGACGCCCTGGGTTTTCTTGAGGGGTGTCATCGCATTCTACGCACTATGGGTATTGTGGAGACGAGTGGGGTTTCTTTCACTACTTTCCAGCTTAGGGGAGCAGCGTATCAGTGGTGGCGTGCTTTTGAGCTGAGCAGTCTGGACGAGGCAGCTTCACTTACTTGGGCTCAATTCTCAGAGATGTTCCTACTTGAGTTTGTCCCTCAGAGCCTCAGAGATGCTTGGCGTGCGGAGTTTGATCAGCTACGCCAGGGTACCATGGCCGTGTCAGAGTATGCAGTCCATTATAGCGACTTGGCTCGCCATGCACCAGCTTTGGTTGCCACCGTCAGAGAGAGGGTTCAATGCTTTATTGAGGGACTTTACCCCAGTATTCGGACCAGCATGGCCAGAGAGCTAGAGACAGATATCACTTACCAGCAGGCCGTGAGTATTGCCCGGAGGATTGAGACTATGTTATCCCGGGATAGGGAGGAGAGAGAGGCCAAGAGGTCTCGAGAGACTGGTCATTTTTCAGGAGCTCGTGCACCAGCAGCACGCTATGATAGGGGTTTTGTGAGTCGCCCCATTCATTCAGCTCTTCCAGCAGCCAGTGGTATTCCAGCTCCTTCTAGACCTCAGGAGCCTTATTATGCACCACCAGTATCTCAGATGCCTCTTGCTCGAGGTGCTATCACCAGCCAGTCCAGTAGGCCAGTTCAGAGTCAGCATCAGCCGCCACGTTCTCCGAGGGGTTGTTTTGAGTGCGGTGACCCTCGTCATGTGATCAGAGATTTCCCCAGAGCTGGGAGGGGTGAACCACCTCAGACTTATCAGGTTCCACTCCTTCCAATAGGCCTCCAGCTATTCTTCCAGCCCCAGCTGCTACCCCACCATCTCAGGCAGCTCGAGGTGGAGGGCAGAGAGGTAGGGGTCGCCCTAGAGGGGGAGGCCAGGCCAGATATTATGCTCTTCCAGCCCCTTTAGAGGCCATTGCTTCAGATTCAGTCGTTATAGGTATTGTTCCCGTTTGTCATAAGGATGCATCGGTATTATTTGAACCGGGCTCTACATATTCGTATGTGTCTTCTTATTTTGCTTCACATCTAGGGATATCTCGGGATTCTTTGGGTTCCCCCATTTATGTTTCTACTTATGTGGGATTCTCTTATTGTGGACCGCGTATATTGGTCGTGTTTGATAGTTATCAGTGATTTTGAGAGCAGGGATGATTTATTATTACTCAGTATAGTAGATTTCGACGTTATATTGGGTATGGACTGGTTGTCTCCCTACTATGCTATTCTTGATTGTCACGCCAAGACCGTGACGTTGGCTATGCCAGGATTACCGAGGTTAGAGTGGAGAGGTTCCTTAGAGTACACTCCCCGCAGGGTCATTTCTTTTCTTAAGGCTCAGCGGATGGTTGAAAAGGGGTGTGATGCATACTTGGCTTATGTGAGAGATGTGAGTGATAAGACCCCTACAGTTGAGTTAGTACCAGTTGTCAGGGACTATCCTAATGTTTTTCCAGCTGATCTTTCGGGTATGCCGCCCGACAGAGATATTGATTTCGGCATTGACTTGTTGCCGGGCACTCAACCCATTTCCATTCCTCCCTATCGCATGGCTCCTCCTGAATTGAAGGATTTGAAGGAGCAGTTACAGGAGTTGCTTGAAAAGGTATTCATCAGGCCCAGTGTATCGCCTTGGGGTGCTCCGGTATTGTTTGTGAAGAAAAAGGATGGTTCGATGCGTATGTGTATGTACCGGCAGCTGAATAAGGTGACAGTGAAGAACATGTACCCATTGCCTTGCATTGATGATTTATTTGATCAGTTACAGGGTGTTAGGGTGTTCTCCAAGATTGATCTTCGTTCGGGTTATCATCAGTTGAAGATTCAGGAGCCGGATATCCCGAAGACTGCCTTCAGGACCAGATATGGCCACTATGAGTTCCTTGTTATGTCATTTGGGTTGACCAATGCCCTAGCAGCTTTCATGCACCTGATGCAAAGCGTATTTTGGTCGTATCTTGATACTTTCATCATCGTGTTCATTGATGACATTCTGGTATATTCTCGGTCCTAGGAGGACCATGAGCATCATTTGAGGACCGTGCTTCAGACATTGAGGGATAAGATATTGTATGCCAAATTTTCTAAGTGTGAATTTTGGCTTGATTTTATGGCATTCCTAGGCCATGTGGTATCTTCGGATGGGATCAAGGTAGACCCGAAGAAGGTAGAGGCGGTGCAGAGTTGTCCTAGACCGTCTTCAGCTACTGAGATCCGCAGTTTCCTTAGTTTGGCTTGGTATTATCGCCGTTTTATGGAGGGATTTTCATCCATTTCAGCGCCCATGACCAGACTGACCCAGAAGGGTGCACCTTTTATATGGACTGAGGAGTGTGAGGAGAGATTTAGAAGCTCAAGACAGCCCTGACTACAGCCCCAGTGTTAGTATTACCCACAGGTTCATGGTCCTATATAATCTATTGTTATGCTTCGAGGATTGGCCTAGGAGCGGTGTTGATGCAAGATGGTAGGGTGATTGCCTACGCATCCAGACAGTTGAATCTGCATGAGAAAAACTACCATGTTCATGATCTCGAGTTGGCAGCGATTGTTCACGCCCTGAAGATATAGCGTCATCATTTATATGGTGTTCCCTGTGAGATATTCATGGATCACCAGAATTTGCAGCACATATTCAGGCAGAAGGATCTCAATTTGCGCCAGCGTAGGTAGTTGGAGTTACTCAAGGATTATGACATCACTATACTATACCACACGGGGAAGGCCAATGTGGTGGCCGACGCCTTCAGTCGCCGGGCGGAGAGTTTGGGGAGTCTGGCATACCTTCGTGCAGCTGAGAGGCCTCTAGCCTTAAATGTTCAGTCCTTAGCCAGTCAGTTCGTGAGACTGGATCTTTCTGAGCGTTGCCGGGTATTTTCTTGTGTTGTTTCTCGATCTTCACTTTATGACCGCATTCGGGAGCGCCAGTATGAGGATCCCAACCTTCGGGCTCTTCAGGATAGAGTTCGGCAGGGTGATGCCAAGGATGTGACCATAGGTGATGACGGTGTGATGAGGATGTAGGGTCGGATTTTTGTGCCCAATGTAGATGGGCTCCGGGAGTTGATTCTTGAGGAGGCCCATAGCTCGCGGTATTCCATCCCTACGGGTACCGAGAAGATGTACCAGGATCTGAGACAACACTATTGGTGGCGAAGAATGAAGAAGGATATAGCGGAGTTTGTAGCCAAGTGTCTCAATTGTCAGCAAGTCAAATGTGAGCATCAGAGACCGGGAGGATTACTTCAGCAGATTAAGCTTCCAAAGTGGAAGTGGGAGCGGATCACCATGGATTTTGTGGTTAGACTTCCTCGGACCTTGGGGAAGCATGATGCTATTTGGGTGATTGTGGACCGGCTGACCAAATTAGCTCATTTCATTCCAGTGTTGAATACATATTCTTCTGAGAGGTTGGCCCAGATCTACGTCCGGGAGATAGTCTGGTTGCACAGTGTGCCGGTGTCCGTTATATAAAATCTAGGTCCTCGGTTCACCTCGCACTTCTAGAGAGCCTTGCATAGTCAGTTGGGTACCCAGATAGATCTCAGTACAACATTCCACCCCCAGACGGACGGGCAGTCCGAGCGCACGATTCAGATTCTTGAGCATATGCTTCGTGCCTGTGGGATGGATTTTGGAGGGTCATGGGATCGATACTTGCCTCTTGTAGAGTTTGCTTATAATAACATCTACCAGTCCGGCATTCAGATGGCACCGTATGAGGCTTTGTATGGAGACTTGGTTCAGGATTCCATGGACAAGGTGAAGGTGATCCAAGAGAGACTTCGCACAGCTCAGTCCAGGCAGAAGAGTTATGCGGACCGGAAGGTTTGTGACTTGGCATATATGGCGGGTGATCGGGTTTTGCTTCGGGTATCGCCTATGAAGGGCGTCATTAGATTCGGGAAGAAGGGTAAGCTGAGTTTGAGGTTCATTGGTCCTTTTGAGGTGTTGCAGCGGGTTGGGGAGGTTGTTTATGAGTTTGCTTTGCCTTCCAACCTAGCAGGAGTTCATCCGGTATTCCACGTTTCCATGCTCCGGAAGTATCACGGTGACCCGACTCATGTTTTGGATTTTAGCTTAGTCCAATTAGACAAGGATCTATCATATGTTGAGGAGCCTATGGCTATATTGGACAGGCAGGTCAAGAGGCTCAGATCGAAGAATATTGCCTCAGTCAAGGTTCATTGGAGGGGTCATCCGGTCGAGGAGGCGACTTGGGAGACCTAGCAGGACATGCGGAGTCAGTACCCTCATCTTTTCACAGCTTCAGGTATGTTTCTATACTCGTTCGAGGATGAACGATTTTCTTAAGCGGGGGAGAATGTAACAACCCGGTCGGTTGTTTTGAGAGTTAGTGCCCCGATCCCCTAATAACTGCTTCTCCCATGTCTTTTTATGTTATTGGAACTTGTCGGAGCGTTGAGTGGTAAAATCCAGAGTGATTTTGGACACTTAGTCCATAAATATGGAATTTAGCTTTTAAAATAGGGTCGTAGCTAGAACTGTGTAAAGACGGATTCGGAATGGAATTTTGTCGACTCCGTTAGCTTCATTGGGTGATTTCGGGGTTAGGAGCGTGTTCGGAATGTGTTTTCGAGGTCGGTTGTAGATTTAGGCTTGAATTGGCGAAAGTTGGAATTTCAACGATTTCGGCCGATAGGTGAGATTTTGATATCGAACTCGGAATGGAATTTAGAAAGAGACAGCAGGTCCGTAATTTCATTTATGACCTGTGTGCAAAATTTGAGGTCATTCGGATGAGTT
>MDKH01139209.1:0-26891 GCA_005239495.1 Nicotiana undulata | reverse complement strand
AGACGAACCTTTTTGGGCATGATTTATTAACTCGATATTGACATTTTTCTCTAACGGCATACTATTTCATAGCGATAGCCAGCATGTTCTTGTCTTTGTAAATTTGTCCTTTTTCAACTTTTTTATGAAATTGATCAGTTATGATGTTTGCATCATCAATTTCTATACTGGTGTCATCTCCTTCTTGCACATCAAAAGAACTAATCACATCATTGCTTTCAAATTGTACAATTTCTGATGAAATTGTAGCAACATCGAAACTCGAGGTGCTTGCAGCTATAGTATTTTTAATAAACGACACACACAGTGGGAGTGTTGTCATCCCTGCACTTGATTTTTTCAATTCCATGTAAACACTAACACTCATATCACTGCATATTGTAATTGGTGGATATCCTTGAGCAATAGCATACTGAATAACTATTGTGTTGCTGTCCTTTTGCAGTTGCTTTGCAATTTCTCTGAGAAATTGTTCAAATTTCCAACAGGTCTTCATTAAAATTGCATCAACATGAAAATTCATGAAATTATGGTTATCATCCCATTCTCCACTATGCTGCAGCAGAATTGGTATGTTTTCCATGATTCCGAAGTTATATGTCCGAAATTGAATCTCGACAATCCAAATTTCAACAATGTTTGATGTCAAATACTGAAGTTCAACAGAAAATTTTTCGAAATCAAATCAATTGTTATGATTCAATCCTCAAGTTTTTCAGATCTCCAAACTGAGAACAAAATTTTCAGCTAAAAATTAAGAAGTTTGAGCGCTAAACTTCTGCGAAATCAAAATCGGAAAAATTTAAGGAGAAAAACTTGAATTTTGAAGAGAATCGACATCTTAGCTCTGTTTTTTCACACTTCCGATCTTCAAATTAGAGTGGCGATCTCCGATCTTCAAATCGTCAACAGATGCCGGTGGAAATTTCAATATTTGTGCGTTAATTTTCTTAAATTTTGAGCAGTTTTTGCGTTGTTATGGGTAGGGCATGAGCAGCTTTTGCGTTGTTATGGGTAGGGCTTGAGACAGTTATTTTGAGATATGCGTTTGTTTATTAAATGGATATGAAATTGTAATTATTTAATGAGTAGAGAAGGGTAAATATTTTAATTTTTATAGGTACTCCTGTCTTTTCCCCAAAGTTAGTGGGCTGAGAAAGCCCAAAAAATAAAGCCCAAATCAAAAGCCTCCCGCCAATTACTACTGTAAATTTACCAAACGGCTAATTCTATCTTCTCTTACTGCTCACCTTATCCTCTTCACTCCCAGAAATCTCAAACGGTTTTCTCAACGGGCGGTAATGAAATCTCACAGCTTAACCGGAATTCATACATTTCCTTGTTCACTATCTCTCCCAAATCGCCGTACAATCATCAAATTCACCAATTACAACCATTTCTCTATACACATTTCCCGGCGCTTCACACTGCATCGCCGACCTAAAACCCTCAATTTTCAGGTTTTTCAATTTTGTAGTAATTTTTTCTTAGAGTTAAGTTCTATGCAGTAAAAATATTTATACAATTAATGAAACCTTTACCTTATGATTTTTTTTATACAATCAGGTCATTGGTCACTTATTAGGTAATTATAGGCAAATCTATCGATAAATTATTAATGATAATCTGGTAAAAAATGTAAGTAACCTGCTATCACAGGTTAAAATTCACTTATAGTGTATAAAAATGTCTTTACACTGTAAGTGTATATAACTTAAATCCCTTTTCGAGTTTAAGTTCTATGCACGGTGTAAATATACACAACAGGTCAATTACTAGGCAATTATAGATAAAGCTCTTGATAAACATCAATTGATAGTCTAGTAAAAGTGGTAAATAACTTACTATCACAGGTTAAAATTCACTAATACTATAAAAAAAAAAAATCTTTATACTGTCAGTCAGTGCATATAACTTTAATCCTTTTTCTAATGGGTTTCTTTTTCTCTGTTTTATTACCTTTTTTGGTATTTTTAAATGTGTGAATAGGTAGTTCGTTGTTCAATGCCAGAAAACAGAATGTTGGAACCAGAGGATGCTGCATTGTTGGTTTCGACTTGCATTACTCGCACGTTGTCTCCAGCATTGACTTTAGAACAAGGATTGGAAAGGATTAAGGAGGCTGTTGAGGAGCTGAAGGCCAAGCCTCCTTGTTGTTCTAGTGGGATGTTTAGATTCCGGGTACTACTTCGAAAATAAAAAGCCTCATGTATTTACTTAGTAAGTATTCATTTGATGCGATTGAACTTTGTCTAGAGATTTTAAAAAATCACCTTAATTTACGTAATGTGCACCTATGGGAGCTTTAAACAGATAAGAGGGATAGGGTGATCTTATTGCCTACTAGTTCGTATGATATATGGTAATCAAACAGCTTTACTTATTAACTGTCTCTCCGGGATATATAGAGAAGATTAGCATAGCCATTGTGCAAGGATGAGACACAAAAATCGAGAAATGGTCCAAAAAGAAAAGGAACATATTAAATTTCTGATTTATGTAATATGCGCATCAGCTGAGTTTGTATCAAACTTTTTATATAATCTCTATGGATGCATTATATGCATGTTTATCTGGTAAAAATTTAACATCTGTAACAATCAGTTGATCATATGTTGCCGGGAACAGTATACCGTCGTGGGATCACATGGGATTAGAACTGATTCCAAACATTGCATTCAAACGTGGCACCTGTTAAATGAGTGCAACCTTGTTGCATTGTACTTTTTTCTATGGTGTGGATATTTTCTTGATTAGTGTGAGGATGATTGTCGATATGCAGGTTGCTGTTCCTCCCAGTACAAAATCTTTGAATTGGTTTTGCTGTCAACCCGAGTCATCAGGGGTATTTCCACAATTTTTCCTTTCCAAGGAGAGGGAAAACCAAACATTTAAGTCACTTGTATTGGGTCATACTCGTGGGATATTTGGAATTGGTGCAGCAATCAGCTTTAAGGGTTTTTCTACTTCTCAAGAATATGGTGAATTTGGAAGGTAATTTCAGACCACCTTCATTTACTTCAGTTTCAGCTCTGACATAATTGATTATTTTATGTTCCTTTTGCATCCCACCAATGGATGACTTTTATATAAACCCAGCTTGATGAATTTAAACCAAATTAGAAACAATTACTAGTGAAATGGAGCAGAAATGGAGCAACTCAACGTTCCATCTTGTTATGGTTTTTTCTCCAAGAGTTGGTGATACTATATAGGCGCACGTCATGGATTTGAACAATGTTGCAGACAAAAACATGGTATTTAAGTGGAGAATGGTAGAGGGGCGGGCCCATTATCTGCCGAGTTTCTAACTGTGCGCCATTGGCCCCCGGTGATTAGGAAAAAAAAAGGAAAAAGAGTTGGTGATACTTTAAATTGATTTTGAAGAAAGATAATGGACACAAACAAGTACATCTTCCAGTCGGATTAGACTTATGACAATTTTAATGGAGAAAGGTATTATCTCCTCTCTGTTTGAGAAATTCTTGTATGTAATGGATATAAGGAGAATAAGCTATAGACGATTGAGGAGACATGTCCCTATTTGGGAAATTCATTTTTCCTTGCTTGTCAAACAACTAGGTAGAAGAGATACTAGAGTACGTCGGTCAAAGGTCAGAAATGTTCCTGCACAAGCATTGAAGCCAATCATCCATTTCTGGAAACTTATACACTGTTTTGCGTAAAAATTAATTCAATCGTGGGGACCTGGACTAGTTCAAATGTTCATTGATAGGAAGCAATTTTACTGTATAAACATCTTGAAGCTATAACTTTCAAATTTTATCAGTGAAAATGGGATGCTCTCAGTCAACTCTGCATTAGCGGCGAAGCTTTATATTGCCTCAACAGTAAAGCATTAACTATCTCTCCTAAAGATGAAACCCTTTCTCTGAAAAGAAGGTGGCGGCCATTGGAGGAAGTTTGACACATGAGGTTGATTAATAGTGAAATGGATGATTTTGAAGTGCTTCTGTTGGATTAACTTAGATACAAATATTGATGATCCGCAAATGCTGCTGCTGGATAACTTTAGACACGAAATTACTGGGTGATTGTAATCTAGCATGAAGGATGAGTGTGACCCTGCATTTTCTCCGAGAAACTGAACACAATATAATCTCGGCATAAATGCGAGAAGATGTACAGCTCCTAGATATGGGAGATATATGTTATACTTATACATGCCGTTTCTTCTGTTATCGAGATGGTGAGCACTATGGAGCATTGAATAAAGGCCAAGAGAATCCCATAATCTGAGCATTATGGATAACTGTGACCCTGCATTTGCTCTGAGGAATTGAACACAACATAACTAGAGTGAGTTAACAATGACCCTGACATGAATAAAAAGCTTGCTTTTCCACATAACACAGCATTAATATGATCCTTCATAGTCGTTCTTTGTTTTATCAAACTACCCTTTTGGATGAAATGCCATAAAAGACAGACACTAGATAGCACTGCAGTACTTGGAGTTTTTGCCATCCTATTGAATCCAAATTGTATATAAAGGTGGTAACTGATATCCAACTCTCCACATTAGGTTTTGTTGCATTTTACTTACTGAAGCTCCCGTCGTTGCAATTCCAGAATTATGAAAATTTTGATTCAGCATTTGTGTGATGTCAGATTTTATGTGCTTAGGTATTGGTGTTGAATATCAATTGTAAGGGGTCAATTCTTGACTTGGATCCCCACTGAAGTTCGTGGTTGCTGTTTAATCCCATCTTTTTCCCTATCAGCAGAAAATAGCTGTCACGACCCAAATTTCCAACCCTCGGGATCGTGATGGCGCCTAACACCATACTTGCTAGGCAAACCAATGTTAGAGTTTAACTAGCCGTTTTCCCTTCAAAATTTATTTAAACGTATTTTAGACAGTTAGAGATAAATATGAAATCTAATGCTTTCCAATAATTACAATCAGGAAATAATATTCGATATAATGAAACGAACCACAAAACTAATGCTAATATTGAACTACCCAAGGTCAGGTGTCACAATTCACGAACTACTAAAGAATACTACAAATATTTGGCTCAAGAAATAATGTTTAACTGTTTTGAATCAAATAAAACAGTAATCTAGGTAAAGTAGAGAAGACTCCATGAATCTGCGGACGCCAGCAGATCTACCTCGGGTCTCCGTGCGGATGATCAACTACTACTTCAACTTAGCTCTGGCCGGTACCTGGATCTGCACAAGAAGTGCAGAGTGCAGTATCGGTACAACCGACCCCATGTACTGGTAAGTGTCGAGCCTAACCTCGGCGAAGTAGTGACGAGGCTAGGACAAGACACCACATAAAACCTGGACATATATAAACATGCTAGTAGAAATAACAACAAATGAAGAATTTACAAATAACAAACAATGGGAAGAGAGCATGCGATGGGAAATTCTTACAGAAAGAATGAGGAAAACAATAAGACAAAATTTAACAGTGATCAACAATAATTTTAGCAATTAACATTAGAAAGGGAACTTGTACGGCATCACCCTTCGTGCTTTTACTCTCAGCCTCACCAAATAATAAATAAATCATGCACGACATCACCCTTCGTACTTTTACTCTCATCCTCACCAGATTATAATTAAGAATGCACGACATCACCCTTCGTGCTTTACTCTCTTCCTCACAATATAAGTAAATCATGCACGGCATCACCCTTCGTGCTTTACACTCTTCCTCACAATATAATTAAGTCATGCACGACATCACCCTTCCCTTCGTGCTTTACACTCTTCCTCACCAATCATAGAATCATCAATAGCATAAAAAGAGGAAAATTCACAAGAAATCAGTATTTCATAACAATTTCTATCATCATTTAATCAATCTCAACTCAACGTTCACAATATTATCCATCTCGGTGGAACCGGATACACATCTTCTCATATTTCAATAAATAAACATGGATAATAGGCTTAAAGACAACAAGAATCACAAGAACTAACTTTCACTCGCATATTATGACCTGACCACAGCGTATAAGTACTCGTCACTTTACCTATACATCGCATTTAGCAACAAAACAAGTAGCAATTATTCACATAACACTTATTCCCTCAAGCTAAGGTTAGACACAACACTTACCTCAATTCCGCAGTGAGTGAAGGCCACTCACTGCTTACAACTTTTCCTTTTGAATTCACCTCCAACACACTCGAATCTAATCATAATTAGTTCAATATCATTAATTAATGCTAAAGGAACTAACTTTACTTAAAAATTATGGTTTTCCTAAGTTTTCTCAAAAAAGTTAAAAGCCGACCCCGGGCCCGCTTGGTCCAAACTCGGGGTTCGGACCAAATTGCGTTTACCCATTCACCCCGAGCCCGAGTATGCAATTAGCTTCGAAATCCGACCCCAATTCGAGGTCAAAATTCGATTTTTACAAAATTCTCTACTTCTACCCAAACCCCCAATTTTTACCGTGAAAACCCTTGATTTTTGATTGAAAAATGATTAAAAACATTGGGTAATTGAAAGAGAAGAGTTTAGAATTGTTTACCAACACTTTGGGGATGAACTTGTGTGAAGAAAATCGTCTCTAGGTCTTTTTAGTTGGAAAATATGAAGAAAATAGGTTCTGTCCGTTTTTAGTTCTGTTATTAAATCGCTGGATTGCGTTCGCGATGGGCTTGTCGCGATCGCGGAGAGTCTGGCCCAATGGCCTTCGCGTTCGCTGCTGAGGACGCGTTCGCGGAGCTTTGCTCCAGTTGTCCATCGCGACGGCGGCCCAAAGGATGTGTTCGCATAGAAGAAGCGCGATCCCCCTCCCCAGGCCCATTACTCTTCGCGTTCGCGATAGTCGGACCGCGTTCGCGAAGGGTAACCCCCCGTGCTTCGCGTTCGCGGCCCAGGTTATGCGTTCGCATAGCACAAAACTCCCCCCAACTAAATTACGCTACGCGATCGCGTGTGAAGCTACGCGATCGCGATGAAGAATGCATCAGTGCACCAGAAACAGGTTTACAACAGTTATTTCCAAGTTCAAAACATCCCGTAGCCTACCCGAAACTCACTCTAGCCCTCGGGGCTCCGAAGTCCAAACCAAACATGCACGCAAGTCTAAAAACATCATACAGACTTGCTCGTGCGATCAAAGCACGCAAATAACATCTAAAACTATGAAGTTAACCTTAAAACTCATGATTTTTCTCAAGGACACTTAAATTTCACTATTTCTCAACCGGACGTCCGAATCACGTCAAATGAACTCCAATTTCCACCAAATTTCACAGATAAGACTTAAATATCATAACAAACCTGTACCGGGCTCCGGAACCAAAATACGGGCCCGATACCAACGGTTTCAAACATTAATTCATTTCTTTATTTCATTAAAATCCAGCAAACCAATTTTATTCAAAAATTGATTTCTAAAGCTAGGGACCACGGAAATCAATTCCGAACATACGCCCAAGTCCCATATTTTACTGCGGACCTCCCGGGATCGTCGGAACACGGATCCGGGTCCGTTTACTCAAAATGTTGACCAAAGTCAACTAAAAATCAAATTTTAACTCTATAAATTATTATTTCTCATATTTTCACATAAAAAGCTTTCCGGTTTCAAGCCCGGACTGGGCACGCAAATCGATGTAATTAAAATTAATGTTTTTAAGGCTAATGAGCCTGGAATGAAGTCTTAATTCATAAGATGACCCCTTGGGTCATCACAATAGCATGTGATTCTGATATCCCTTAAGAAGAGGATGAATTACAAATATTCTGGTTCCACACTTTACAATCACATGAAGAAACAATGAGTTTTATGTCTGTAAGAGACATCAATGGTCTAATATAATGCTGGTACTTCTACAGATGTTGTGCTGTTGAATCAACACCAGTGGTGGCATATGGCTTTTTGAACCTAAGATTTTATCCAATATCATCTTCCATGAAGCAAGAAGCTGGGTCGTTCTACTTCTTCATACCTCAGGTAAAAATGAGTCTTTTTGCATGGCCATGGTATAGATTTTTTCCCTATTCTCCCAAATGTTTGGTACGTGTTGAACCAAATATCTTGAATTCTGTGGTGGACTTACTCTTGTGCTTCAGTTTTATTTTCTCTTCAAATTAAGACATTGTTAATTTGACAAATATATTACCGTAGATTGAACTAGAGGAGTTTGAAGGTGCTTCTATCTTATCTACAACAGTGGCATGGCATTCTTGTATCTGTACTTTCGAGGAGGCTCTTCAAGCGTATGAATCATCACTTTTGCAGGTAATCTTCTATGTCCATGTCTGCCTGTGATTCTTTCAGTTATACTGCAGCGCGAGAGTTTTCCTTTTTCCTGGGATGTCATTGCAATCTCTGAGCTACTCCACTGTCCTTCTCGAAGTGCAACTATTAGTTGACATTGCCTATGGATCCTTTGCTTCCCTTGTGTTCTGTTCTCAGCTAATTGTGCATTGATTTTTAGAGGCTGTAGGTTTTAAATTTAACTTCCCTACATGTGATTTAGATCTAATTCGTCCCTCTTTAGAACTTCAGTCATCCTAATGTCACGCCTATGAACTGGTGCATTTGGAGGTCTACTTAGAAAATGGCTAGACCATCTCAGGCAACCTTCTCTCGTTTTATCCTATGTCCTACTTGTACTCTCTGTCTAATGTAACATCTAATCTTGACCAAATTTTGTATCACTGTAAATTCGTCTTGACAGTGCATTTTTTGGAGACTCATTTTGTGGATATGTTGGGCCTTTTATGTCTTCCATTCACTTTCATACGTTCTTGTTGTATACCAGGTATCATGATAGGGATATATTCCCATATAATAATCTATTTGTTTAAATTTGACCGCTATTGCTCTTGTTATAGAGAGTTGTTAACAATAAATATTATGTTGGACAAGTCTGCTTTTTCGAAAACCCCTACGAGTATCTTGAGTATTGTCACTTTATATGCCATCATGCCATGGGCAACTGATATTCCGAGTCTCAACTTTTTCAGGCTGAAAATAACCTTTGTTCTGAAGAAGATAGATGCTGCAGCAATCACATTGGTGCGACTCTTCGAGAAGTCCATAAGAAGGAGGGAGAAGATGCCATGGTAATAGTATTTTTAAAAAAATTGCACTATGACAAAAAGGTGTCCTTGAAGGGAGAATATAGAAATGATGGGAGATCCGACACTTTGCCCTACCCCATTTGAGAAATTGCAATAATTTCATTTTTGTACTTCCCTTTTGTAAGGGTCGAAAAGGGAAAACTCTTTTTAGAAGGATTGTAAAATTGAGGGGAAGTATGAACAAACGTAACTTCCTGAATCAATACCTTCCAAATCCTCGTGAGCCAAACAAAGCAAACTCTTTCTATTTGCTTTCCTCTCACTGCTCCTCTTTCTTCCAAATTTCAGCCCAAGCACACCAAAAAGTTTCGCATTGAAAAACTCTTCTTTGTTTCTCCATCTTCTAGAAATTCTTGACTCTTCCTTGATAAAGAGCAAGCCTGAACCCTGTTTTACAGCTTTTCCAATACAACATTGTTCTCCATCTTCTAGATAATTCTTGTACTTGTAAACTTTAAATCTGATAACAAGAGATTCTACGGATTGATGGTTATTGTAGGACTTGACCCTGTTGATCATGAGTGCCAATACTTCCACTCATGTTTTTGCTTTGAAACACCACTGAGAAATTTCTTATATAGGTATATGCGCATCTTCAGAAACTGTTCGAGAAATACCTTGGGCCGTGCGCTTTGGAACTGGTATCCCCTTTATCCTGGTAATTACTCTTCCTTGGGTGCTTTTCATGTTCTCGTGATTGAAGTGTCATTAATTTATTCTGCATGCAACAAGAAATGATCATTCTTCGCTATATTTGTTCAAAATAAGTGAAAGAAGCGAACAAACTATAATGTTCTTATCACTGATGAGATTTGCTTTATTCATTTATTAACTTTTCTCTAATTTCCTTTGCTGCATGCAGAAAGATGCTTCAGACTATTCCAGTCAGTTCTTCGCCAGAATGTCACCTACTTTAGCAATTTCCAACAACATGGTATGCTAATCTATGAATATTGCGAGTTAGAGCCTTTTGTATGAATACAAACTTGCACAGCATGCTCCATCTCTATTTTGTATTAAAGATGTTGATATGAGTTACAGATCATGTGCATACATTTTTACTAACTTGGAAATCATTTGGAATGATGAGTTTCTTTAGAAAGATGGCAAAAATGTTTGGACAATACAACTTTCTTTTGGTGTCTGGTTAGTCAAGTATTGTTTGTTCGTATAATGATAAATAGTTTCATAGTACTACTGAAGCCGAGGGGAATTTCAGAGATGATGGCTAAACATAAACTTCAAGGATGAAGATTCTGGAAGATAAATGTCCATGATACCTGCGATCTTGCCTTTACTTTTTAGCTATTCTGGTGATTTAGTGTTCACGTGACAGTATATCTCAGATAAGGTAAATTTGGAAGAGGTTTACAACGAAAGTACCAAAAGACAGCTAGCTTTGAGTTGTCGAGACAATTATCATTATTCTAACTTACCAAAAAAGGCAGTTTGCTTTCTTTTCCTCTTAGTTAGCATGATTTAGCATCTTGATTCCCTGGTTATAATGAAATGTCAGAAAGTAGGTAATTGTTTCCCCTATGTTCTTTTTAGAAGTCCATTGTTCGAGGTGAATGAGACAAAGTTTTGCAGTAGAATCCAGAGTATTTGGTCTACGTTATTTGGCTTTGATTAATCTTGCATCAACCAGATGGATTATCTGTTTGCAAATTTATGCCGAAGAGATGTTGGGTTCTCCTCACTTGATTGAAACATCTTTTCATTACGTGCAAGAAATTTTTGATTCTAAATTCAATTGGATTACCTACTGAAAAATACTCCTTAACACGCCAAGTCCTTATAGGATATGCTGATGTTTTGGTTTTGAGCCATTTGACACGATCAAAGATGTCATATTTGAACCTTTTCTTTATATTTGAAATTATGAATTCTGAATCTTTTGACTCAATTCTTTTCTCGATCTTGTGGTGAGCCAAATAATAGAAAGCATCTTCTATACCTTCCATCTTTTATATCTTGTGAATTTCAAGTTTGAAGGTAAGATGATTTGCCATTGTCCTTGTGTATCATTCTTCTATCAATTCTAGTTACTTCCATATTTGCCCCTTTCATTTCAAGGCCAATGACTCTTCCTTCATTTTGGTAGCTTTGATTCATCGAAATGTTTGTCACTGGTAAACTATCTAAACCCCAAAAGGCTCTATCTTTTTGTTGTCAGCCATTATTTGTGAGCCTCTTGCTCCTCTATTTTTTAGTTGTTCCGTCAATAGATAATGTTCATGGAGCTTTTGTGGTATTATATTAAGTTTTCTGCCTTTTTCAGCGTCATGAGAGATGTCACAAATTATTGTAAATGTTCGCTTTAGGAATATTTTTCCCAGGCCTGAATGTATTGCTAGTGTGTGTGTGTGTGTGCGCGTGTTTATATATATATATATCCATTAATTGGTTGAATTTATTACTAGTGAAAGTGAAACTATGTAAGGATTTCCTTCTCTAGAAAATGTGGCGATCATTCTAGGTGCTTTGTTATATGAAAAAATGTATTCTCTTTTGTTTTTAAACATGTTCGATTGAAAACCTTGGAGATACTACTTTGAATCATTACTTGTTTTCAGCATCAACAAAATGATAACACACAATTTAGTTGCCGCTTGCAAGATTGCGCAAACATAAATATCTTGTGGGCATCACTACTAATCGAAGAATGCACTCGACTTGGTCTGACGGTGAGACTATTTTCAACTTTATAAATATGATTTAATTGAAATACAAGTATCTGATTCTTCCAAATCTAGTATTTCTGTGTAGCTCCAGGCTCACGGTCATCTCCTCTTGCTATTGCTGCTTCTACTCATCCTGCTACAAGTTGTATTGCATGCATCGATGAGCGCTCACTTGCATTTCATGCTGTTGGTTATGCCAGAAGTTCTCATAAACCAGCAGTTGTCATCACATCATCAGGAACAGCAGTTTCAAATCTTCATCCTGCTGTGAGTAGTAACACATAATATTCATATTCATTCCAGCAATGTACAACACTATTCCGTTCCCTCTTTAATTTACATGTTAATGCAAATGTGAATTTGTGAGTTCTATATTCCACAATTAACTTGTATAAACTGCCCAGCCTGATTGACATGATGATTAATACCTGCTGCAACGGTTAGCCAGTATGCTACTTCTTTAAACTATATCTGTGCCAATATGCATGTATCGGTTTAGATGTTATATTGCATTAGGGTAAGATCTAATATCAGCCTGAGAAGTTTCTGTGTCCTAGTTATAGATCATTCTACATTCCTCTTTCAATCATCCACTTATGTTTGAGCAAAAATTTAATCCTCTTTAGAGGTTCCCTTTCTTCTTGAAGGAATCATTTTATTTTAGTTACATGATGTCTTTTCTTTGTTTAACTGTTCCATGGAAATGGACAGGTTGTGGAAGCCAGTCAAGAATTTGTTCCGCTCCTGTTACTTACAGCAGATCGTCCTCCGGAGCTGCATGATGTTGGAGCAAACCAAGCCATCAATCAGGTCAATCATTTTGGACCATTTGTGAGGCACTTCTTCAATCTTCCTGCTCCCACTGATGATATTTCTGCAAGGATGGTACTTACCTCCATCGACTCTGCTGTTCATATTGCAACCACTTCACCAAGTGGTCCAGTTCATATCAACTGTCCCTTTCGAGAACCACTGGAAAATAGTCCAAGAACGTGGAACCCTAGTTGTTTAAGAGGGTTAGACTCTTGGATGTCTACTAGTGTACCTTTTACCAGCTATATCCAAGTTCGACAATCTTATAGATGCAACTATGGTACCCTTATGGCTGAAGCTCTGGAAGTGATAGAAAAAGCAAATAGAGGCCTTTTATTGCTTGGCGCTATTCACCGGGAGGATGACATATGGGCTGCTTTGCTACTTGCCAAACACCTTTCATGGCCCGTCGTAGTTGACATTCTATCAGGTCTCCGACTGAGGAAATATTTTGTTCCATTTCCTGAATTTGAAGATAGAATTCTATTTATCGATCATCTAGATCATATGCTGCTTTCAGACTCAGTCAGGGACTGGATGAAGGCTGATGTGATAATCCAGGTATGTGGCTATGTGCTTGGATAGTTTTTTTGATCTAGCTGTATGCATTATGTCACTGGTTCTCAACTTCTTTGGTGAGAGATCATTTGGTTCACTTTCTCCATTTTGTGCCAGTGTCTAAAAATGTATATATAGATGGTAGGATAGGAAAAATACCGCCTGTTCCATCCTACAAAATTTGGCAGGTTGAAGCAACTTATTTTGTGAGTGGAGATAGGAATGACTCATAGGAGAATTCTTTTCCTTGTTCCTGCAAAATTACTGGTTCTTGACCTTCCTATAGTGTCTATCCTTTTTAAATGATAGATGTCTTGTCTTAATTTCTCAAACGGTACTGAAAATGATGTGGAACCTTCTGGTTGGACTAGTATGGCTAACTAAGCTATTAAATAATGTAATCAAATGAGTGAAGAAAGACTGTTGCTTTCGGTATATAAGAACAAAGGATATATTTAAAATTGTACAACTATCTCGGCAATAAACATATGAGCCATATGATGAAAGTTATTGAAACGGTGACAGATCATGCATGTTAGGGAATCAGTTTGTTTATGCAGGTAAATCTGCAACAAGGGTGATTTTTTTCTTAAGAAAATTGATGGAAGTACATAGGAAGAGAGAAGACTTTCTTCATGATATTTTTTTTGGTATAGAGAAAGCATATGACAGGTTGTGAGGAAAAGTCCTTTGGTCGTCCTTGAGAAGAAATGAATTCATATCAAATAAATAAATGCTTTAAAAAATATGTACAAATGAATAGAACATGTGTGAGAACCATTAGAGGAGATAGAGTGGAATTTTAGGTAACTGTGGGTTTGAACCAGGAATTTTCCTTAAGTGCTAATTGTTTATCTTTGTTATGAATAAGTAACCAATATATACAATATGAGGTTTTATGGTGCACACTATATTTGCAGACATTATTATATTAATTGATGAAGCTAGCTAGATCGCCCTAAGTTTGAATCACGGAGAATCATTCTATAAGTAAGGTTTTAGGATAAATAGAAGTAAAAATTAATACCAGCAAATTTAGCCCCCCATAAGAAGAACGAAGAAGCAGTGAAATTAGACGAGATTGTGGTGTCTCAATGCAGGCAATTAAGATATCTATACTACTGTGTAGTAGAATCGTATGCTAGATGAAGAAGTCTCAACTAGAATTGAAATAAGATGACTGAAATGGAAGGGTGCTACGGGAGTGCTATGCGATAGAAAAAACTTACATGGTTAAAGGCAAGTTTATATGGTGGTTGTTAGAACTAGCAACATTGTGTAGGACTAATGTTGGACATCTAGTGCCATCATATCCACAAAATGAGTGTCTTGTGCGGGGGTTAACATGGATATGTGGCTTAAAGATATTGGACGAGATTACAGATGATCACAACTGATAGTGCGAACCAAGTAGCTCACGAAGAATAAAATGAGAGAATATCATCTAAAACGGTTTGGCTATATCCTACATAAACTTCTAGATGCACCAGAGATGAATGTAGCATGGCTAAAGCTAGATCTGAACGGGTAGGAGTAATATGCTCTGTTTGATTAGAAAAACATAAAACTATGCTTCATGGTACGTGTGTTTAGTTACTGATAGCCAGACAAGGAGCTTTATTGAGTTAGTGCATATAACAGATTGGAAGTCGCATAACAAGCAAGCGTGTGGCCCAACTGCTAGAGAGCTGCTTTCCGTGTTCATATATTATGGTTGACAATCATCCAAGTCGTCATGATCCTTCACATATTGTGACTCACAGGATCCAGTGTGCAATTTCTCAGTTTGCCGATTATTTGATTACAGCTTGTTCACCACATGTTAGCAGCAAATGGAAAGGTTTCCTGCGAGCATTGAACACTGTGGTATGTAATTTTATTGACTTTGCATCACCTTCTTTACTTCAATTCATGAATCTTCATATAATGTCTATTTCTCCTATAGGTGACATATTTCCATTCATCTCTCTCTCTCTCTCTGCACGCGTGCGCGCGTGTGAGTGAGTATCTGTGGTTGTTTGCAAGCACATGTGATTTCAAATATGAAAATATCTTTACAGAGATGTACATCTAAATCTATTATCGGTGTTAGTAATGCATCTGATTTTCCAGATTTCACATTTTTACATTTTGCCTTCATGGCATTGCATAGCATTGGGCATAGCTATGAGCAAATAAGTCAATAACACTTCATCCTAGTATGTGTCTATCTGGATTTTTTTAAAATGCAACAATATGATGTTTGCTGCAATAAATTCTCAATTATGATATGGTTATTTTTAAAAGCATCTTGAGGGGGAGAAAGTGCAAGTTTATTGCTAGTTAGGCCGGCTAGAAATTAATATAGTTTCTGTTTCCTCTTATACCATGAGTATTGCTTATGTTTAATATTCATCATGCTCTCATAACTCTTCCTTGTCACAGCCTTAATTATTGTCTTGACTTTCCATCCCGTTTAATAGGCAGCCTGGGATATCTCGTCTCTAATAAATTCTGAGCACTCCTTGACTGAGCCATATGTTGCACAAATGATTCTGGAAGCCATTCACTGCGAGTCTGCTATATTTTTCGGTAACAGCATGCCAATACGTGATGCTGACATGTATGCATGTAACTCGGCGGAGTCTACCCAGGATGCAGACATATTCAGCTCAGGATTACCATGCCAATGGATTCAGGTTGCCGCTAATAGAGGAGCTAGTGGTATTGATGGTCTGCTTAGCACAGCTGTTGGTTTTGCAGTTGGATGCAACAAAAGAGTGAGTAGATTTTATATAATGGAAACAGCAGTAAATGATGTAAATCACTGCATTCATTGAAATCTAAATATAGAATACTCATGTTCCTTACTGAGAATGTTTTGGGTGTAACGAGAACTGTCATTGTGTTAACTTTTGCTTTTCTTCATTACTGCATGTAGTCATTAAAGTTGGTGTTTCTGCTTACTTCTTGTAACTGCTTCTCTCTGCACTTTAGCGATCAAAAGAAAAAAATGTGTCTCTCTGCAATTCCTGTGCTGATATATTCCTTAACAATGTGTTGAGAACAATCTTGGAGCAAATTTTTTCCCTTGCTGGATGAGGTGTGATGTAAGATATAATGGGATGGCACCAATGAAAGTTAACATAAAGTTTGAATATCTCACTTCGAAGGGGTAGCCTTGGAGAATGGTAAAGTTGTCCCTGTTTGGCCTATAGGTCATGGGCTGAAGCTGTGAATCAGCCACTAACGCTTGTATCAGGGTAGACTGCCTATTTCACCACCCCCTTGCAGTGCGGCACTTCCCCGGACCCTGCGTGAACGTGGAATGCTTTGTACACCGGGCTGCCCTTTTAGAATATCTCACTCCACTGTGGCAAAGGCTGTTCTTCCTGTTTTCTAGTGACTGCTCCCGTAACCATTTAGTTTCTGAAACTTGTAGAATTCTTAGCAATTAGATTATCACATAGTTTCAATCGTCTAAATTATTAACATGAAGAGTAATTATTTTCCTTTCTCTGTGATTCACCTTTGTTCTGGAAAGATTTTCTTGTGTTGTTTCGTATGTTATGCACAGATGATTATGTGTGGAATTTAACATTGTGCTTCTTTTTAGGTACTTTGCGTAGTGGGAGATGTTTCTTTCCTGCATGACACAAATGGGCTATCCCTGTTGAGAAATCAGTGAGTGTTTTTTGTTTTTTCAGTCTCTTTCAATTTAAAGTTCTATTCACCAAATGATACAAATATTTTTATGTTTGAAGGATGTTGCGGAAGCCCATGACTATAGTTGTCATTAACAACCGTGGTGGCGCCATATTCAGTCTTCTTCCTCTTGCAAATGTGACTGCAAGAAGCATCTTAGACCAGTATTTCTACACATCCCATGATGTTTCAATTCACAACCTATGCTTAGCACATGGGTAAGAAAGGACAGATGTTCAAAAGGATCTACTTTTATATTTTTATGTTTGCATTTGAGTGCATGCTGATCATTTGTGATTTACAATTGTAATACTGTTTGCATTTCTTTCCAGTTTCCAGCTTTAAAGTTACATCTTACTTTTTTACTGCTGCTGCCAACATAGACCTTCCCATTCCTGATGAGTATACTAGTTATCCTATGAGGTATCAGACAGTGTGCCAGAATATCATGGACAACATGTACAAACACCCTTGACACCTCTTTCCCTGTGCAATAATCTTTTCTCCTTACTGTCTTCCTTGGTTGTACTCTTCCACAGTGTATGTTGTCCCATCTTGGTGATCCAACCTTATGCTTTCCGGTGCTTAGGGCGTGGCATGTGTGTAACTCAAATTTCTTAAGAACAGATATTTCAATGATTCACTCAAACCACTCCCCTTATTTCCTAGTGGGATTATGGGACCTTCCATTTTTTATCTTTTTGAGCACCAATATATCTATAACATCGGTGTTCTCGATTAGTTGCTGAAATGCATCTCTTTTTCTTTTCGCTTTTACCATTTCTATTGATTTTGAAACATCTGCCGCAGCTCCTCGTTAAGTGTGACATGGAACCTGTTGCCACCTGTTAGAGTTCCACATCGATTCTTGGTGGGGTCTTTGGTTTCCTTATATGGTCTTGGGTAATTTTTTTTTATAAAGTAATTAATTTCATTGCTCGCATCAAGAATTGCGTAATAGTTACAAAAGAGTTATAGCAAAAAGGAATAATGTCAGCTCCAATACAGATGTTCAGGCTAATACTAAGGAGCTAACAAAATTCAAATAACTATCAGGGGAGTCTATGGGGGATAAATAAACCTAAGTGAATAAAAACATAATACAATTAGCTTTGAGAGATTGAAAAGTAGTTGATAGTCCGTCAAAACATCTGCTAATTCTTTCTAGATACTCCAAAAGATAGCAGCAGGAACCATCTTCCAGACTTTCTTGATGGTGCTATTAGGGATGGCAATGGGGCGGGGCGGGTTTGGCAAAACCCACAATTTCAACCCGCCCTGCCCCACACAGTTAGTATTTCAGTTTTCAACCTGCCCCGCCCCGCCCCGTTTTTTTTTTTTTTCTTTAATTTTTTTTTTTCTAAAACAAAATAGTTTGACATTTTATTATTTTATAAAATGGAGAGTTTAATAGAATCACTTATACATAAAACTGAGAGAGTATTACGTTGATCTTCCAAAATAAATGGGTTACTATCATTTCCTATTACTAATACGATATCTTGACTTATGTAATATCATTTTGGTGAGACTTATGCAGAATTGGTTAATATAAATCAAAATAGTAAGAAGAATGTGAAATTGTAGTTGAAATGATTGCTTTGTTTCAAAAAAGCTAAAATTCAAAGTTGTCCCGCATCGAACCCGCAACCCGCCTCACCCCGCTTTAAAAATTTAAAAACTGTTTTAACTCGCTCCGCACCCGCATAAGAGTAAACCCGCCCGCATCATAACAAAACCCGCCCCGCCCCGCCCCGCCCCATTGCCATCCCTATGTGCTGTCAACTTTCCAAAAGCTCCAACTTTCAAAAGCCTCCCTGATGTTATGTGGCATGACCCATCTGAGTCCAAAAAGAGAAATAAACATATTCCAGAGATCTGCTGCAACTGGGCAGTGTAGGAAGAGATGGTTATGTGATTCTGCCTCCCTCTGGCACATGTAGCATCTATTGACAATCTGAAAATTTCTTCTGACTAAGTTGTCCTGTGTTAGACATAATCCATGGAGAGCAGTCCAGTTGAAACACGCAACTTTAGGTGGCAGTTTAACTTTCCATATTAGCTTCCAAGGCCAGTGGTCGGTGATTGCATTTTGAGCTTATGATAACTTTAGGCTGCTTTCACGGAGTACCTTCCTGCCTGTGCATTCCCCTATCAGAACTGGTGTGGTACTAGGTTGTTACTGGAGTAGCCATTCAGTGTGGCTAGTAGTCAGACTAGCTCTTCAAATTCCCAATCTTGCAAGTTCCTTCTGCATAGTATGTTCCAGGTGTCCCCCTCCCTACACTGCATGATTGTTGAATCTGGATCACTGGCTATCTGAAATATTGCAGGGTAATCATTCATCAAAGCAGTGCTTTCTAACCACTTGTCCTTCCAAAACTTGATATGTTGACCATTCCCTACTACAAAGTTTTTGTTCACTGAGAATTTTTCCTATAGCTTACGAATTTTCTTCCAGACTCCAACTCCATGGGGTGCTCTTGATGATTTAGTGCACCAATGATTCATGACTCCATGTTTGGCGCTGACAACTTCCTTCCAAAGACATTGCTCCTCCTGTGTGTACCTCCATAGCCATTTCATTAACAAGCATTTGTTATGAAGGGCTAAGTTTTGTTATGAAGGGCTAATCCTCCTTGATGCTTTGGTAATTGAACCTCAGTCCACTTGACCAGATGAAATTTGTGATCCTTGTTGTTCCCTTCCCACTGAAACTTCCTTCTGATCTTGTCAAGTTGTTTCAGGACCATACTACTCATCGGATATAGTGACATATAGTAAGTGGGGATGCTATCAAGGAAACTATTGATCAGGGTCAATCTTCCACCCATTGATATATACTGCAACTGCCATGATGCTAGCCTTTTTTCAAATTTCTCTATTACCCCATTCCATATAGCTTCTGATTTAAATTTGGCCCCTAGTGGAACTGGAAGTCCTAGATAGGTAGTTGGGGAAGTCCCTATGCTACAGCTCAGTATTCCTGCGAATTCCTCCAAGTTATGCACCTCATTTATGGGGTAAATCACACTCTTGAGCATGTTGATATGCCGACCTGAAAGAGCTTAAAAAATAAGTAGAGTTATGTTCAAATAGAGCACCTGAATTCTGTCTGCCCCGCAGAAAATCAGAGTGTCATCTGCATAGAGTAAATGTGAGATGTTAACTGAATTGCTTCTCCCCACATCAAAGCCACTAATCCACTGCATCTGCTTAGCTTTATCTAGCATTCTACTTAATCCTTCCATTGCTAGGATGAATAAGGGGTCTCCTTGCCTCAAGTCCCTTTGTGGAGAAAAGAAACCAACTGGACTTCTATTGATCAAGATAGAGTATTTCGCAGTGGACATATTAAATTTAATCCATTTTGATCCACCTTTCTCCAAAACCCATCTGCCTAAGAATAGAGATGAGATAAGACCAATTAAGTTGGTCAAAAGCTTTCTCTATGTCCAGTTTGCATAAGATGCCTGTTCCCCCTTGCTTCAGTTGCCAGTCAAGAACCTCATTTGCTATCAGTGAAGCATTTGTAATCTGCCTTCCCTTAATGAAGGCATTCTGATGATTTGAGACCAATTTGCCCACAACTTTCTTCAATCTTTCTGCCAATACCTTAGCTATGATCTTGTATACACTGCCAATGAGGCTAATTGGTCTGTAATCTCTAAGCTCCAGTGCTCCAATTTTCTTGTGGATCAATGCGATGAAGGAAGCATTGCATGATCTGACCATCCAACATTGCCGGTGGTAATGACTCATAGCTGCAAGGATGTCATACTTGATGAACTCCCATGACTGTTGGTAGAAGGCCATTGTATATCCATCAGGTCCAGGTGCTTTGTCCGGAGGACTTGACTGTATAGCTGCTAACACCTCGTCTTCAGCAAAGGGATTTTCCAGATCATTCCTCTCTTCATCTGTGATGGATGCTATACCTTCAAAATTGGCAGTAGGTCGCCAACTTTCTTGCTCGGTGTATAGCTTTTCATAGAATTCCAGTGTTTCCTTCTTTATCACCTCTTTGTCCTCTATGATTTCATCACCAACCAAAAGTTTGTCTATGTGATTCTTTCTTCTTTGTGAATTGGCCATCTTTTGAAAGTATTTCGTATTCCTGTCTCCTTCTCTTAACCACATGCACCTGGATTTCTGCCTCCATGATATCTCTTCTGCTTTGGCTATCTGCTGTATTCCAATTCTCAGACTCAACATTTGTGTAATCATTACCTCATAAGCTAGATTTTGGGGTTGAGTTAGGCCCAAGGTTCATTTCTTATAATGGTATCAGAGCCAGACTCATCTCAATTCTTGGTTTACCCGTTGGGCCATTTTGTTTTATTGTCCATGCTCCAGATGTCCAGTCCTGTGCATGCAAGGGGGGTGCTAGAGCCCCACATTGCTTCTTGATGGGGTCTTTGGTCTCCTTATATGGTCTTAGGCAATCCTCACCTCATGAGCTAGCTTTTGGAGTTAAGGCTGAGGTCCATTCTTATCACTCCTCTTCAACTAGATTTACCTAACCAATACGTGCCTTCAGGTGTGAGGATGATTTATCAAAGCATGCAGCTTTAAAGCTTCTTAGCATTGCAATTAGTGTCGCATCAGAATATCTCCCCCTTTTTTATGATAGTTTTTTCTTTTTCTACTTCTGAATCTTTGGACTTGAGATGCATATATGAATAATTCTTCGCAGAGATTATAACACTTCCTACTGCAGCAGCAACCATATAATACCATGTTATGTTCACAATTTTTAAGGCACTACAGGACACTTTGGTGAGGAACTTCTCTCCTAATAGATTGATAGCAGTTTCACTTTTTTATTCCCCACGGACATCCTTCATGATGCTGGCTAAACCTTAACCATGGAGTACAGACATTTTGTAGTAAAAGTATATGTTAAGATGTCATATATAATATTGATATTACATCTGTAGAGATGGATGCATGAATTCCAGGTTATGACAATTTAATTATTGAAATTGAAAGAAGGTGTTGATGTATACTGGAAAACCCTATTTATATATGAAATTTCTCCAATGTGGGACAATATCCAACTAAAGTACTTAACTCTTCTAATACTCTAAGAGGTCGTTTGGTAGAGTGTGTTAGAGAAAATAGAGTGCGCATTCTGTGTATTAGTAATACCTTATTTGGTACATTTTTTCAACTTATGTATAACTAATACAAGTATTAGTTATACACCCTATTTGGTATTATTCTATGTATAGCTAATGCATAGAAAACTATGGCATTAGCAATACAATGGCTATTAATGCATGCATTAGCATGGTTAAAGACAATATTATCCTTAAAGTCCCTTAAAGTTAAAGAATACGGAGGGCATTTTTGTAAACAATTAATTTTCTTTAAAATTATGCAATGCATTTTAATTTTTAATTCACCACACCAAACAATACATAAAAAATAATCTCTGTATAACTAATGCTACTAACCCCTGCATTACTAATACCCCTTATTTAGCATTATTATTATACGCCCTATCAAACGACCCCTAACTGTTACATTATAACACTATCATTCTAACATGCCCGCTCAAACTCAAGGTGCCAAAACCAACTGAATTTGCTTATTTTAATAATACTAGTGTTAGTGTACGTGCGTTGCACGTGTGCATCGCGTTAATCATTATTAAACATATACAAAAATTGTTGAAAAATTAGCAATTGAAGTTAAACCAAATGAATATATGTTTAAATAATAAAAATTAATTCACATTGACAGAATAGTTAAATTCAATATTTTTTGGACATGCAAAGATGATGGATATAGTTGGATTAGTTCAATAGTATTTGTAATTATAAATTATTTATTATATAAAAAATAAATATGTTATGTTGTTATATTTCACCTAACATCTCTTCGTAAATATTATATTCATAATGTTATTACATAAGAAGATAATGAAACAAAAAAAAAGGCAAGTAATGAGTATAAGGGAAAAATGAAGAATTTAATTTGTAAATTTTGGACCATCCATTTTCGTAACAGAACTAAGAGCTATCTCTATTAGTTGATATAATATGGAGTATACAAACTTTATGCTAATTCAAATCGTGTAACAAATCTATTAGTTTTTCACTTATGAAAAATAAAGAAAATAATTTTAGTTTTAATTTATCATGATTTTAAAATAGGCATTTTATGTAGAAAATGAGGTTAAGCTACTTTTAAAACAAAAGAGATTAAAAGTTACATTCTATGCACTTCATTGTCATTCTTTGTTCTTTTCTCAGATTGATTTCACTCACATTTTGTCGATATTTTGTAGTCGAGTTTTGTACTTTTATATAGTATAAATAAATAAATAAATATTATTTTGAAACTTTAATCATCTCAAAATTTTAATATTAAAGTGTATTTATTATTTTATCGAATAAAACTTTTATTTTTCAATATGTTCAAATAAGAAAATTTATGTAAGATGAAATATGAACTAATTATAAAGTATTAAACGTTAGGAGATCCTACATGTTAATTTAATAAGAAATTTATAATTTTAGCTGATATAAATTTTATTTTTGAAGTGTTCAATGAGAAAAGAATTTATACAAATAAAACTTAAGTGATTTAGTCATAAACGTTAGGAATTCAAGTGTATTTTTAAATTAAATTTCTTTTTCTTAAGATAAATTTTATTCTTATTTCAAAATTTTAAATATTAGAAAAATAATAAAATACTATTTTTTCAAATGAAAAATCAAATTTAAAAAAATTAAAAAGTCGATTTTCTCGCAAGTAGACTGACAGATTAACTTATTTTACATGGTTTGTTCTAAGTAGAGTTACTCATGATAACCTAAATTATATTTCATACATTAACTCTAAGACATTTTTCTTTTTAGGAGAGTTTTTATTTGTCTATAGTGAAATTTATTTCCTCATTAATGCCTAGAGCAGTTGCCCGTGCATTTGTGGACGTGTTTTATCAAATTAGGGTGTTTTCCTCTTTTCACATGTAAGTTTCAATTTATCTTTTCTTTTACGAAACTCACTTTAGAATTTTTACGATTCATGGAAATCAAGCTATTTAAAAATTAATTTTAAAATCCTAAATATTAGGACTTTATACATAGTTCAAATAAGGAACAATATAATAAATAAAACTTTAGTTTATTTCAAATTCTAAATATTAGGAAATAACTTAAATTACTATTTTGTCTAATGTGGACTTCTATTTTTAAAGGGTAAAAAAGGTGAACGACATTTTGCTTAGGGCCTTCGTGCTTTTAATATAGTATAGATAAACTAAATAGTCAATGGAATGGTTACTTGAAAAAGTTATGGAAAATGTTATTATCACCGGAATATCGATGAAAGTAGTGATCTCGAGGAAAAGTTTCTGCCTGAGAATGGCTGGAGAGAGATAGGGTGCCGCTGAAACAGTCATTGAAGAAGAGGTCAGGTGCTACAGAAAAATTGCTAGAAAAGAGGTGTTATGCCACTAGAATGGTTATTGGAAAGAGACGTTCTGCAGTTGAACAATCACCATAAAGATGCTCTGTTTTGGTGGAATGATTTCTATGATCATCAATAAAGGCATGATGCCACCAGAATGGTCAGCAGAAATAGAAATGATACTGCTAGAACAGTTGCCGAAAAGAGAGAAGAAAAGTAAAATTATGAGAGAGTTAGTTAGAATGTTAGGGTGCCATGTTATATTACCCCATACTATAATGTGGCTTGTATCTCACACCCATAATCATATGTGTTCTGTATCCCAAAGTTATCAACGCATTCTCCTAAAAATTATTTATTTAGTAAGTAATCAGTTTTAATACACTGATACAACATTCTTCCAATAGTTTGATACAAATATTGGTTTAAGTTGATATTACCTGGTCACTGCCCATAGTTAATAGCCAAACTTGGTTCCTTGTTAAATTTGTTACTTCGTTTGCAGTGTGAAGAATTTGAAAGTACAGAGCAAAATGGAACTGCAAGATGCTCTATTAGCATCTCAAATGAACAAGGAAGATTTTGTCATAGAGGTTGAAAGCACCATTGATGCTAATGCTGCCTTTCATAGGTAGGCATGTTGAAATCCACTGACATATTAATTTGACTAAAATTTCTCAGCTAAGACGTTTTCCTCTTTCAGTATGTTGAGGAAATTTTCACAGCAAGAAGTGGATCGTGCTTTCAACAGGTTATCGAAACTTAATGTTTTGAATTCCATGAATGATGGGTTGATACCCAGCAAAGTTGGTAAAATGCAGTACTCAAAATATAGGTTAGCATTTATATACTGCACAGACAGTTCTATCTGGAGTCCTGAAAATTTGACTGACTTTTCATACTGTTTTGTGGTAGAATTCAACTGTCCTCTCCTCCAACTTCATCCTCTGCCAGCCACATATCCACCTACCACCGAGAAGGCTTCATAATAAGTTTGTTTCTTGAAGATGGTAATACTGGTTATGGAGAGGTAATTCACCGCCATTTCTTGATACTTACCCTCCTTGGGGAGGCTGCACATTTTTGGTAGATAATCCAGCAACTAAGCAGCTGTTTGATGCATGGTTTTAGCATTTAAAAAAGAAAAGAAAATCATATATAATGATTAGCTATGTTACATGAATCCTTTATTTGCTTTGACATGCCAATATGGTTATGTATGAGTCCTTTGAGTGGATACTCCTAAATACACTAAAACGTTAGCGAAAAATAAAATAAATTGAAATGAAAGCAAGTACCTATACTGTACCCATATCAGAAACATAATATAGCTGAATCTATGTGATTGTGACGCCCCTAATGGAGGGCAGCTTGACAAGGGCAGGTCAAGAAGAATGACTGGCTAGCTTCTGAAGAAGAGGGTTGCACTTTACACTGTAGGCAAATCCCACATCAGAAAGGGAGAGAAATATAAAGCATTATTTAAGGAGCACGAGTTCACATGGTAGGCTTTTGGACTCAATGATAATGTAGCCCAAGGGACAAATCTGTGAACTCTATTGGGCCAAAGAGAATATACGTCCCATGGGCTTGGATAATGATGAATAAAATATTAGAGTCGGATTCCTGCAGTATGATGGTGCGGCAAACCTCAGCGAAGACACTAAGTCCCTAAAGGGGGTATATGTGACGCTTTCTGACAGAGGAGTGGCTGATAAGGGCTTGTCAAGGAGAAGGACTGAGAAACATCTAGGTTGACGAGCTTTCTAAGTAGAGGTACACGTGACAGCTTAGGCAAATCCCACATCTTAAAGGGAGAAAAATGTCTATATAAGATAGAACACAAGTTCACATGGTACCCGCACTATTGGACTTGATGATGGTGTAGCCCAAGGACAAGTCTGTGAGGGTTGGCCAAAGCGGACAATACGTGCCCTTGACTTGGGTTGTGATTGGGACATTCCTTCTTAGAGTGCATATAACTAAATGTAAAACCTCATGATATATATAGTATAAAATTGAGGTTGAAACCTTGAATTGTTGTTGGTGATAACAAAGTCCTTATTTTCAATTCTCCCTACGTTACTATTAAGTGAATGCTTTGCCGTCGGGGATTATAAAATCATCTTACTGTGTCTTTATATATGAATTTATCATTGCATATGGATGATTGATTGTGTCAATTCAATGAACTTGGTCATGGAAAAAATTGACCTCTAATATTAATTTCTCGTGATGGGCTTCTACAAGAGATATTGGATGCATTGTAATCTCATCTTGGCCTAGCCTCTAAGTATCATTAGTCTTATTATCTAATAATCCTGTGATATCATGCATGCAAATTAATAGAAGTAAGATAAGCTTTTACCGTAGAGCAGGGGTTCATGCAATCCAAAGTCAATAACAATGTCTTGAGCATGTCATAACTTTGCTACTCTAAAACTGTGAGAGCCGGTCAGCTTGCAACAGGACATGATGAACTGAGATATGTTTAGTTGAAGGTGCTGCTAATACTTGCTTTCGCCTTGAAGATAGGCTTTTTTTTCCATACTATGATACTGCAGTTGATACAGAAGAATATTTGCTAGACGGTGCAGCTGTTCGGTAGTTGAAGGCTCAGTTGAACATTCCTTCTGTACATA
>ML249435.1:0-27543 GCA_005239495.1 Nicotiana undulata | reverse complement strand
CACACACACACACACTCACCCACCTAACTTCACCTCATGCCCTCTCTCCAAAAAGATTTTTTTTCGTCACCACCCACTCCACCCCACCCCGCAAAAAAAATATTTTTACGTCTTTTTATGTAAGTTTTAAATTTCTATTTTTTTCTGCCCCACCTAATTTCTGTTATTATGATAATATAATTAGACCTATTTTTATTTTACTTTCAAATAACTCTCTCTCGAACCAAGCCCAACTAGAAGGCATAGAAATTAAAAAAATTACAATCGCCTAGTTGTAGGATTAGGCAAATTATGAATAGTATTGCTTAACGATGTATTTTATTTATGGATTTTTTTGTAAGCTTTAACCTATATGTATGTATAAGGTCGAACTC
Organism: Nicotiana undulata; assembly: GCA_005239495.1. Lineage (NCBI taxonomy): Eukaryota > Viridiplantae > Streptophyta > Magnoliopsida > Solanales > Solanaceae > Nicotiana > Nicotiana undulata. The sequence goes on along the minus strand of ML249435.1, from coordinate 27,169 downwards.
GTACAAGCACAAACTAAATTTTATTTTTAAAAAATAAATAAAAATAAAGCAACTCTAATATATATATATATGTTAATCACTTTACCTCTTTTCCCCCCTTTCTTTTGGGGCTTAAGAAAAGTGAATTATCCAAAGAGGGATTAGATAAGCATTTTTTTTGGTTTAATTATTGGCTAAAAGCAAAAGTTAAAGCAATCGTAAATTTATAAAGTGGCAATTAGCACAAACATAAATCATTATTAAATCTTCCTATGAAAGTGACTCTCAATAATGCTAAACATGATTAATTTTTTTTTGGAAATTAAAATCAAATAGGCAAGATTTTTATATTTGCTTTCATGCAACGTAACCTTAACATATCTTTTCTTCCAATAATTAAATTATTATCATCCTTTGCATTTAAAACATTGTGGGGTGAGTTTGGCAAGTTGCATGGCCAAAGTTTCATGCAGTGGATTAGAATGCCACATATTAAAACATGGACTTTCAATTGGTTATCCATATTTATTGGCGTGGGACCCATTATATAGGCCCACAATGAGAAATTTCTTGGAATTTTTTTACGAATAATTAATTTTTTAAAAAAAACCACGCTTAAATAAAAAAATAAAAAAAAATAGTAAAAAATATATAATATATGTATAATCCATACATAATATGTGCATAACGATCTATAATCGGTGTAAAATTTACGTAAATCAAGAAGAAAAAGTAAATAATAAAAAATCTGTAAAAATCACATACTCCGTAGCTAACAGGAAAATAGAGAATATTACAATTGAGTAGACACCAAAATGTAACATTTATATATTAAGCAAGGAATTGTGACAACTAATTTCAACTACTTTGTGATACATCAAAATAATTCAGTTGGCATTTTACATTATAATCGTAATCAAACATCCAACCAATTATTTTAATTCTTTTTTTTTATTTTCTCTTTTTAAATAATTAATGATAAGACTACGTAACAGTTTCTCTATAGTTACGTAAGAATATTGAATTTATCATTGTAGGATAATAATATTATAAAATTGAATGGATAATATGGAATTTTTACTTGAGAGTGCTTTATTAGTGGATTACTATGTTTCATCGTCTGTCACTCTCAAAGTCCAAATATTATATTCAATTTTGATAAAAAACGGAACTTTATTCCTTTTCTACCTTTTTTTTTAATTTCTTAACGCGGTGCTTGGTATTCATATTAGGATCAACTAATATACGGGGTTGAATTTAAAATTACTTACGAGCCAAGAGACAGTCTCAGGCAGACAGTTTGTATGGGGCGTAGGCCTCCCAAAAGGTAACAGAGGCGTGCAAAGGTTTTCTCGGGCCGGACAGAGATTGGCCCTCGAGTGCAAAGGCAGAAGGGAGCTTGACTGCAAGATCTACCCGTCGAGCAGGGACAAAAATCGACTTAGTGATCCGACGGTGCCGAGTGGAAGGGCCGTCGCTCAACATATAAAAATTACTCTAGGGATAACATGCTGATCTTCCCCAAGAGCTCACATCGACGGGAAGGTTTGGCACCTCGATGTTGGCTCTTCGCCACAATGGTCTGTAGTATGTTCCAATGATTGGGCTATTAAAGCGGTACGTGAGCTGGGTTCAAAACGTTGTGGAACAGTTCAGTCCATATTCGGTATGGACGTATTTATCACTTCACCACGACCGTGATTGGTTATTCATTTTCTATCAATCTAATTCAAAGTTCCACACTCTTCCTTCCTTGTCTTAAATGTCATAATAATGCAAATTTTGATGAAAAAGAACTTTGAAAGAAAAAGAGTCGTCGTTTCGATCATATACCCGCATCGAAAGCAATTAAGAAAATAAAAAGACATTTTTAAAATTTTCTTTCAATCTATTCCAAGTTTTCACACCTTCCATCCTTATCATAAATGTCACACTGCAAATTTTAATATATTTTTTTTTTCAAGCAAACGTTATTAAAAGTAATTTTATTCAACAACATATCCATAATGTTGGCTTTTGTACCACACTTAATTAATATAATCCCTAGTCCTTTTCAAGTAGTTATTCGGGTCGCAACCTATCAAGTCAAAAAATTATGTTCGTTACATGATTCACAATCACGATTTGAAAATCATGATGTATTCTTTCAAAGTCTAAGTTTCTAACTACTATAGTTTTAGGTCTAACTAATCTAAGCTCTAACTAAAATTATTGTTTTCCGTTCACAATAAGTGATCAATTTATCTTTTTATTTTGGTTCGAAATAAGTGTCCATTTATATAATCAAGAAAAAAATTCAATTTGTTTTTCCAAAACTATCCTTATGTATGTATTTCTAAAAAGTATTTTACTCCTCACATTAAATTATGCTGCAACATTTAATTAACGGTAATTTAGTCTGTCACACTAACTATTTTTGTCTAGAATTTAGTATTTCCTTAATGGTTGTGCCCAAGGCAAATTAGTCACTTATTGTGAACCGGAGAGAGTAATTGCTTAGCAATCAAATTGTTTAAGCAAATACTCCATTCCGTACATAATACGTGCTTTTTTGACCTTTGATACGCCCTTTAAGAAAATACTAACTCCTTGAGAAAAAAAGATATAAGGACTAAATTACCCTTAGTTAAAATTTACATATTGTTAACTTGGCACATTGAGATATGTATATAAGGGTAAATTTTGAAAAAATAAAATTAATTTCTTCTTGATTATGTAAAAAGACACTTTTTTGGGACGAAAACAAAAAAGCCAAAAAGTCACTAATTATGGATCCGTGGGAGTAATAACCATTATGTATACGTATGCCTCAATCCCAAACAAGTTGTAATCGGTTATATGAATCTTCACTGATCCTGTGTCCCATTTAATTTTTCTCGAGCCAACATACAAACAAAAATAAAAATAAAAATATGGAAATCAAATTATTTAAAACGAAAAAAAAAAAAAAAAGAGTAGCTAAACCTATATCTTGGTGGGGAGATGGTACTTAAAAGGTAATTATTGGGCATCTTGGTCAGTTAAGTTTTGTTCAACCACTATACCAACCATTTGAATTTTGCCTTTCTTTTAAAGTTTCATGTACCCAGATTTTCTTGATTTTCTCAGCTCTGATTTATTGTTTTTCTCTTAACTAATTAGTGACTTATTTTATAAGGAATTCTGTTAACTTAAGTCACTTTGTCACCAGAATCTGAGTTTTCTTATGGGAGAAGTTGGCCAGAACTAAACAACCCCACAACCTGCTTCCTATTTTGGCCAAGCCCATAATCCTGATTATATCACTATCAAAAATAGGAATTTTTACATTCATATGTCACATAGGAAACCTTATTACTCTCAATGTTTAAGGTTTAATTTAATTACACTTAATATATCAAATTACCAATTATATACCATAATTAATTTAGGGGTATAATTAATGGATAGTTTTTTACTCCTTAATTAAAGGTGTCCATATATTCCACGTTTCTCTCTCCCCGTAATTCCTAAGACTAGCACCGTTTCCCCCCTCCCTTTTCTTCCTCTTCTCCATTCGTTACTCGCCGGAAAAGAGAGCTGCTGCTCAACGTCACCTCCCCCCCCCTCCTTTGAACACCCAGCACCTCATCAAATCGTTAGCCTCAAACACAACTAAATCTGATTTGCTCAAACACAAATAATAAAGAGGAATGCCAGTGGATTTGCTCCATACAACATTGGTCTCTCTCTGATTTGTAAGCCCAATAACTTTGAGTCCACTATCCACATTGTCGCCATCAGCAGTAGCCTTATCAAGAGCCTTTGCCATACAGATCTTCACACTCTCCACAATTTCCATTGGGTCGTGCTCCACCCATCTACAATAACGACAAGAAGAACACAGTCAACGCGGTTCCCAAGCGGTAGACTTAAACTGATTTGTAGTGTATTTGTAGAAATTTTGTAGTCAACATTTTTTTCAACATAGATTGTAGTTTAATTGTAGTATAAATGTAGTAATTTTGTAGATACCCTTAAAAATAATACAGCTTTTATACAATACTAAAACTGATTTGTATTTTATTTGTAGAAATTTTGTAGACGAAGAGAAAATTTTGTAGTCAACATTTTTTTTCAACATAGATCGTAGTTTAATTGTAGCATAATTGGGATTTTCGACATAATTGCGTTTTTTGCAGAAGATTCGTAGAAGTTTTAGTCGTTTTTGATTTGTGAAAACAGAAAACAAAGCATCTACAATCAGAATACAAATAATCTACAATTTATCTACAAAATATCTACAAACTGGGTACATTGAATAGAAAGAGACGAAAATTAATACAGCGTGATTTGCGTTTGAAAATTTCTGAAAGAATCTTTAATTCCCCAATATTAGCGCGCCTAAATAAGGAATTCTAATGCTACAATGATTCCTTATTTAATGAAATATTTGGAAGAATATTTACTTTCCTAATTTTAGCGCTTAAATAGGAAGATTATAGCTACTAAGATTCTGTATTTAATGCATTGTATCTTTTTTGTAGAAAAACTGTTAACAGAGCGGGTAATTTTCAAACTATGAACATATTTATTAATATAGTTTCCTATATAGTATAGGAACGAAAAAATCCCTAAAAAATAAACTGAAATTAGCTACGAACATCGTTGTTGTTGATCTATTATTAAATCGCTCGTAGGTAACATATTTTTTTTGATAATTCGTCGCTAAATAGGACAAGCCACGAATTTTTCTGTTGAGCTACAGAATTGTCCGTCGTCGTTAATTATTTTTTTAGTAGTATTTACCATACAAGACAACTTCAAAGAAACATCATAGATCATCAGACGTGGAATCGGGGTTTGAAGTTTATCGATTAATATACGATAATAACAGATTTTACAGTCAACGTCTATATAGATATTTAATGAATTTCTTAAAATATACTATAAATTATATATTGAGTTTGAAAGCTCTAAAATAATAAAAAAGAAAACGAGAGAGAAAGATGTTGGTGTAGAGTTACTTCTTGAATTATTATTTTTCTTTTCTAAAATTGATCAATAAGTTGAAATGGACTTGGTTCTACCACGTCTTTTCCATTTACTCATACCAACTCGAATAATTTTGAGTGAATCAAAATCACGACTTAGTCTTTTAATTAATCCATTTTAATCCGCTCAAAATTGATCTAATCCACTTATATGATAAATTGATAATATTGGTGCCTTGTCAACATCTTTCTCATTTCTCGTACCCAAAAGATCAACAAAGTTATGTACAGTCATCACAAACTTTAGCCACAAATTTAGGATAAGAAATTCCGAAAAGCAGTTAATTTATAATGATTTTTATATCTTAATTAGTATACGTTGCAGATTATGAGTCGCTATATTTTTACTTAGCAAAATTAGTGGTAGTGATAAATCTTTGCGTAACAAAACCAAAAACTATAACTATAGCCTCCTCAAAATAGTGAGAAGATTTGAGTGAACATTTGTAAAGAGAAAATGACATTTGAGTTTACGTGATGGGTTTGAAGAAGTAACTTTTGCATGGCTTTTCATGAAAAATCCTTATCGAGAAACTTTGTTTTTTTCTTTTGTTTATAAGAGGCGGAGCCGGGATATATAGTTTATTAGCTTTGAACGTCAGAGGCGGACCTATGCAGGAGCGTACGCAATACTTTTTACAAATGCTGTCGATATTCTAAAAGTGAACCAATAAATAAATTACTATAATAAGGCAAAATGGTGGAACTAAGTAGAGAAAATTAAAGGGGATTTAATTGAATCCCCTTTGTCAGAATATTATATTACGTAATTTGGATAAATTTGAATAGTTTTTGTTATATGTAAATAATTGAATCCCCTGACATAAAAAAAATTCTAGTGAAGTAAGAAAAAAAGAAACTATTGGGGAATCGTTCATATTCTTTCTCACTATAGCCTCTGGTGTGGATTGAACAAGTGACCTGTTACATGACAAGGAGCTGGCAATACCACCAGACTGGAGCAAATTTGTCTGTTGAGCATTGTCATTGTATCTTTTTTTTTTTTTTTTTTTTGTGTCAATCTTCATTGTACTATAAATTTGTAAAAAAATTCTGCGTACCCCACATGTAGCAACGTGGTTCCGCCCCTGGACCTATGTATAGAGAATAGGAGTCATCGGTCCCCGTTAATCTCGATAAAAATTCTCTCTTTATATATATATGTGTGTGTGCAGGGGCCATGGACGAAGCTACTTGTTATAAAGGGTGGTTAACTGACCACCATTCGTCAGAAAATTACACTGCGTATATAGGTAAAGTATTAGATTTTAAAGGTATATAACATATATTGAACACCCTTTCTTGGAGAATTTTTTTCACTTATTTCAAGTTTGAACATCCTTTAGTAAATTCCTGGCTTTGACACTGGCAGAGGCGGATGCACCTTGGTCGAAGCAGTGTCATCCGACACCGCTTCGTCAGAAAATTTTAAAAAATATATGTATCTAATTAATATGAAAAACAAGATATGATACAAATGGTGTAAAAGGATAGCACTATAGACAACTTGCTCTTCAGCTTGCCTGGTTAAGTGCATGCGTCTGACTTTTTTTCTGGAGGTCGCGAGTTCGAACCTCTAGCACCATCCAATGGACAAAAAGTTAAGCTAAAATACATTTTAGCCAACTTAAAACCCTATTCTTAAAAAACTACTCATTCTCTAGAATTTGCAATTTTGCTTGTGTTTCCATTATAAGTCACCTTGCTACTGTGTCATTTTCTGATTGAAAACTGGCACATAAGGGGATATTTTCAAGGTCAAAATTTTAGAAGACATTATCTAAAAATGAGGTTAAAGTGACACTTTACGTTATCCAATAAAAGGAGAGAAAATGTTTTGCTTCAGAGCAGAAGATTCGCTTCACGAATCAGAGTTGGGTAACACCGTTAGTTTTTAACACACTATGTCAGTGAGACTAAAAGTGCTCCACTTTAGCATACTTAAGGAACTAAATATGCTCAGGGCTATATTTGAGAGACCAAAATAGACATACCTTCAAAGATAAGGGGCAATATTGGCCAAAAACTAGAGAAAACACTACACTAAAGTACTATATGTCCTTTGGACAAAAATTTCAGAGATCGATGGAAATCAAACTTTATACATTCTGGGAAATTCAGCCGTGTTAAACATTTGCTTTGATATTTTATACAAACACAGATAAAAAACTAGAAATGTAATGAAACATCTCTTGAAAAGAATATCACCAATTTAAAATAAGAAGAAAGACAAGGGGAAATTAAAGATGGGGAAGGTATAAAATAGATTAGTAATCATTAGAAACCTATATAGACAGCAGTAATGCTTAAGTTGGTAATTGTTAGTAATGGTTTCAATTATAACTTCTCTTAGAGTAGTTTGCAGTAGTGTAACTGTGTAAGCGCAAATGCTGCTCAAGTCACTTCTCATTACTTTTCATAACCCATCTGTCTCAGACAACATAGTAACAACAGCAAATAACAAATAAGTAAGTGGGGTTTGGGGAGGATAGTGTGTGCGCAAACCTTACTTTCTACCTGAGGCGGTAGAGAGGTTGTTTCCGAAAGACCTTCGGCTCGAAAGGATGAATACAAACAATCAAATATCAATAACAATAGACAGAAAAATAATAACAACAATGTAAGAAGTAGAAAAAATAGATGGACGAAAGCAATATCACTAGCAATAGCTACAACCAATAAACACAACACGATACTAGAAAACTTAAGCGGAAGATAGTAATAAGTAGCCGTAATACTAGCACTCTAGAACATCGACAAGATACTACCACACTAGCCCTAAACAACCCGGCGAGGACCAGAAAAACGCCCAACAAACATAGTAAAACAGCTAGATTAAAATCTTTACGAATGAGGATAGATGCACATAAATGCAAAGAAAGTGATATCTTTCCTCTTTTCGGTGGATAATGGGTCTGCCCTTCTATCCTTCTCTACGTATATACTAAACTTGGTTCACATATAGAATTTTGAACTTGTGTGCACCTACAACATATCTCGCTACTTTTCCTTTTCATAGAGCTTATATTAGATACCTTATAACTATCAACTGACTGCAGCTCAGAGATTGAACTTTCCCATAGGAGGAACGTCACCTCTCATTACTCTCCAAGGGCCGCCATAAAACATTGGTTTCATTAGAGGTACTTCTTGCCCAGGGTGTTCTTCCCAGTATTTTTCCTGTTATTAAAGGGGGGAAAAGCTCTTATATTAAGACAAGAATTTAGAACAAACAGTAAACAAAAGAATTCTTACACGTCAAACTCCTCACTTTTGTTCCTAACTCATTTTTATAGGTTATGCAAATTCAAAAAATTGAAGTTCCACACATCAGTTACTAATAAGAAAAAGGAGTTCCACTCCTGGTAAGTTAAATTTTTTTAACAGAAAAGGAGTTTCACTCAATATTCAGAAGTTTCCGGTAAATATGATTAATCATTTTAGTTTGTACTTTTTACAAGCGACTCTCTTAACAAAGTAGTAAGGTGAAGTAAGTCAGCGTGATCAGTTTAAGAAAATTATATGCATTGCCAGTCAATACTGGGGAGTTCATAACCCTGGCTATGCCACTCCAACAATGGTGCTCTTGACTTCCAAAACTAACTTCACAAAGCTCCAATTTCAAATCTGTCAAAAAGAAATTCCAAGCATTTAATGCTACAGAATTAAGGATCTACAGATACTATACCTTGTAGAGTTGCTCAGTGATGGCTGCCCCAATAACCCCAGTATAAAATGCACAAAGATAGATTGTGACAAGAGGCGTAAACGATTTTGGTCTCCTAAATGGTTCTACCATATCCCATAAAATTGTCTTTTCCCACTTCGTGTACACATAATCTGCATATTTCCTCCACATATATGTTGCCATTTCCACGATATCCTTTAATTTTATCAGTTGAACTGCAGGGAGGAAATATCTCGTCAATTCACAGATGTTCGCTTGCAGAAAGCGGTAAGATGATTTATTAACGACACTACTGTTTAATGTAGGAGATATCAACATTAGATAGCTCATATTACTGCAAATTTATTGGCGTAAAAGCAGTCTTACAAATCATTCTAAAAAAACATAATGTTATTGAATAAGACTATACTAAAAGACCAATATAACAGGAGGAAAATTTGCAAGAGAAAAGAAGAGCAACAGTTTTGCTGTTTAACTATCTCATTTCTGTTTTTTCTACATTAATGATCATTACAAGCTATGTTATTCGGATCCTCCTAAATTCCACCACACTAGTGTCGAATCCCCCACCATACTTTACACGTAAGTTCTTTTAGCTTTTATATTTTCACTTGCATTACAAACTAACTTCACTTAGAAATAAATATGATTTTCAATAATTTTACCCTAATTTTTATAATTAGCTAAAAGTTAATCAAATTTTTGGTCTTCTATAGAGGAAAAAGAAATAGAAATCCAGTACTAACAAGAAACGCCACAGCAACACATAAAAATATAATTAGAGATCAGATAAATTTCAAATCAACACACAATCAGCTCTTGAAACAGGGAAAAAACAAAAAATAAATTAAAAAAAATCATTAAACAAGTAATTAAGGCGTGTAATTATCCATCAAAGCCTTTTGTAATTAGTCATTTAAATTTTCAGAACTTTGATTCTTACATCAAATTAACACACAATCACAGCTATAGCAAATTATAATAGCTCAAAAATAACTGATATTTATAATTTGTATTATACCAATCAAAATCATAGCCAAATGCAAAAGATAATAAGGTTTTAGTCTAATTAGAGATCGAGAGAGAAAAATACCTAGAGAGAGAGGAACAAACGAAGATAAATTTTGATTTTAAATTTGATTCCGTCGTGAGGAACTCTGAAGAAGTGAAGAGTTTGCTGCAGAAAATTAGAGCAAGTTAAGCTGAGGCTTAGAAGATTTGGGCCTGGTCCAAGTCCATTCGAATGGGTCCAAATCCAACTGGATTGACATTTTTTAAAAGGCAAGTTACATATTTAGCCGGTCGGTCAAAAATAATTACTAATTTACAACTGCTAGACAATATAAAAAGATATACACTTATTATGTGTAAAATATGTATATTTTTTTTACATTATATATTAATGTTAAAAAGGTATTTTGACGGCTATTATTTTTAAGTACGGCTATATAGTGTAATTTTATCTTTTTTAAACCACTATTTATATTTTAACCCAATCAAGAAATATTTTCGGAAAATAACCCCACATAAGATTTTTAAAGCATGTATGTTGGGCAGAATTTTAAAGTACAGAGCAGTCCATCACAAGAAATTCAATCACAAAATTCTGATGATCATTAGGGTTGTGTTTGGTACGAAGGAAAATATTTTTCGGAAAATGATTTTTCAATTTTATCATGTTTGGTTGGCTTAAAAAAAATTAAAAATATTTTTTTCATCAACTTATTTTTCTTCAATTAGAGAAAAATATTTTCTCTATCAAGAGGAGAGAGAACATTTTTCAAAACTCCTCCCCAACCCTATTCCTTACCCTCACCAACCCACCCAACATCCACCCACTCTGCCCCCACCGCCCACCCCCACCCCCTTACTTTTTTTTTTTTAATTTTAAAATTTCTGTTTTTTTTTCCTGCACCCCTTCCTACCCCAACCCCCACTCCCACCCCTCTGTTCCCAATCCCGCACAANCCCCCCCCCCCTTACTTTTTTTTTTTTAATTTTAAAATTTCTGTTTTTTTTTCCTGCACCCCTTCCTACCCCAACCCCCACTCCCACCCCTCTGTTCCCAATCCCGCACAAGATTATTTTTTTTACGTTTTTTGTAATTTTCAATTTATTTTTTCTGCACTCCCACTCCCCTCCTTCCCTGCCCCCACTCCCGCATAAGATTTTTTTTTTAATACTTTTTTTGTAGTTTTACCCTAAATCTTTTTATTATCGAGATCAAAAGATCAATAGTGGCATAAAAATATCTTATTTGTATTACAAATAAATAATCAATTTCTGGTTTTAATTTCGGGCATACGAATTTAGGGACCGTACATTTCAAACATAAATTTTAAGCAATTAAAAATTTTAAGATCTTGGTAAAGAATAATTTTTTTTTTACTCTTCAAATTGTAAGTTATGTAGTTTGGATGGAGTTCGTGCTTTTTTAGATACTAATATATCCACATCAATCAAATATTAGAAAGTTTGAATAATTTTGCCTCGTGACAATTTGAATAATACAATGTTAACAAATATATTAATCCGTCTGCAGTATTGCTGTTTTCTGCAGCCATAGGTCATAAAATTATACCCATACGTAGTTCTTGTTAAAGTTCTGTATTTGTAAAATAATTCTGAAAAAATTAAATAATATAAACAGAAATGTAAATGAAATAACAAAACTAATTCGACTCTACTGAATTCACACTGTTTTCTTAAGGAATTTAATCCCCTCCTAGTACCCAAGGTTATGGATTATTTCCTCCCAAGATAGAACGAATTACACATTGGTGTACTGGTACTTCAAACTCCAGTGTTTCAGTGAACTCAAAGTTCGGTAGCAAATCACACTTACTTGCTTTTCTTTGAAGTTAAAAGTATGCAGAAAGAAGGAAGATAACTCAGAAATTAGTATATAAGATCTGAGAGAATGGACTTGTATTTATAGCCAAAGTTGGGCTGAAATCTGAAGAGGTGCAACTCTTCAGAATGGCTGTTTTTGCAAAACGCCCATAGAATAAATGTCATGACATAATTGGCTAACTGAAATGGATTTAATACTGTTAATATTTACTATTAACAAATAAATTTGGTCCAAAAATTAATCTCTCTCGATTTGACCGAATCCGAATCCGAGGCCGAGCCGAGCGACGACGGCGCGAAACTTGCCTTCTTCTCAACTCTTTATTAGCTAGAAGAAGAGCAATTGCTTATATACCCATCAAAAACTTTTTCCTCTTCCTATGTGGGACAATTAAGGAGGGAAACTCAAATATTACTCAAATATTTCATTTTCCCTTCCCTTTTCCATTCACCCTATTTTAAACATTAATAAATCATTAAATATTTAAAAATCCCAACAGTTCTAATGCCTTACCTCTGCATTTATGGTGTTAAAAATATTACACAATGCGGCCACTATCAAATTTATTATTATAATAAACATTAATTAGTAACTTGATTAAATTACATGTAACTCATTATTGCATGTTAAAATTCATTAATAATGTCAAAAAAATTTACACCTTTAATATATACTTCCTCCGGTCCAAAATAAGTGATTTTGTGTCTATTTTCACGCATATTAAGAAATTCACTTTTTAGCATTAATTAGTAATAATATTGATCATATTAACCTTTACTATCCCACTTAAATACTCCTAACGCATATTCCAACACTATTTACTCCAAGGACAATGTAGAAAAAAAAAATTATTCTTGAATTTCGAAAAAATCACTTATTTTGGATCACAAAAAAAAAGTTAAAAAATCATTTATTTTGAACCGGAGGGAGTACAATTTAAGGCGGCATGAAATTACTATTTCCCGTAAATAGCTAATGTATCATGTCTATCTTTTGGTGTTGACTCTAATAGAACCAGAGAAATGAAAGAACACAAAAGCCTCCTAATAATTTACTGCAAAAAGTAAGAAGGAAAATTCAGACGTACGTGTTGTAACATTTCGTTAACGTTCAAACTTTTTGTTTTTGTTTTCTACTGTTGTGGGTTGTAGGGGACCGTGGGATGAGGGTGAGTTGACGACAGTGAAAAAAAATCTGATAGCTTTTCTTTTTTTTTTTTTTTTCTTTTTTTTTTCTCTTATTTTCATATAAAAGTACGTATTACTTTTTGCTTAGGACCCGTTTGATCATAGATTTTGCCAAAATAAATTTATATTTTATTTGACAAATACATGTTTGATCATAAATTTTACCTACATCTTGGCAAAATTCCAAATCCCTATTACATTTTTTAAAAATTATCTCAAACTTTTGTATTTTATAAAAGAGCCTACCATGTATTATTTTGTAATAATGTAGCTTCGTCTTCTCGGTCATTTGACAGTGTATCATTTAGTTAATTATAAAAATGATAATTATGTACCAAATTTATTATGTACAGGACTATGATTTGCGTTAATACAATGTATGTTATTGATAATGGTGTTGTTGGGTATTTTGTGATAGTTTTTAGAACTTGTGGGTATAAGTCATGTTTCATATTTTTCCAAAATAAATTTGGGAAATATGTTTTGAAAACTGATGTCCAAACACATTTTAATCTTCAAACCAAACTTCACCCAACAAATTTGATAATCTATGACCAAACGTTAGCTTAATTACTTTCTATTCTTCAGTTTAAGTTTAAAGACGAATTCAGGATTTTGAGTTAATAAGTTTTAGATTTCAAAACATACAACTTATTAATCCATGATAATTTGTTTTTATATGTTAATTAAGTTGTTCTTTTAATACAAATATACAAAGGATGAGCCAAATGATTGAGTTCTGTCGAATCCGTATGTAAAACTGAAGCCCACCTTTATTTTCATATATAAAGTATATACTACGTACCTTCCACTTCAGTTCAAAAAGACGGATTCAGGATTTTGACTTAATGAGTTTTAGACTTTTAAACATACAACTTATTGGGTATAGGATAATTTAGTTTTACATGTAAAATTGATTTTACAAATATAAGGTATGAGCCAAAGTTACTGAATTCTTCCAATTCCGTATATAAAACATCAAGAGCTATTGTATATAATAAAACATCAGAATAATGATTCATAGATATGAGCCATTCATGCCAGCCGTGCAGAGTGTAAATGTCACTTTATATTTCTGTTAAAAGCCTAATTTGTTTTCTTTTGTGAAGATGGTCCCAAACCCTAATACCCTATTTGCATATACCCCAACCTAAACATCCACATATTTTTGTCAAGTTAATAATTGCACTGACTGATATTTTACTGAAATAAGAAACTTATTACTTTTCACCATGTTATTTTAGTACATATAGAGCTCCTGAATTCAATTTTTCTGTCACACGTTATTAAAAAGAATTTCCGAGTATTTGACTCATAAAATTAAATAGGATTTAAGTAAATGATAAGGTTTTATATGTAATTGTCACTCTAGCTAGTTAATTAACAGAATTCACTTCTATCATGCGTTTTAAAAAAGAAGAAAAAGTAAAAAGAATGGTTAGGTATAATATCTATGAACTAGTGTTATTCCTTAGCCTAGGGTCTATCGAAAACGATATTTATATACCTTCATAAGGTGGAGGTAAGGCTGCGTACGTACTACTCTCCCCGAACCCCATTACTTGTGAGATTATACCGGGTCTGTTATTGTTGTTGAAGTAATATCTATGTACGAGTATATAAAAGAAATAGAAGAATTAACCTAAAATGCTGTTTACCCAACCTTTTAAACTAAAAATAGCAATAAATGTATAATATTATGTATAATTCATGTATAATCAATGTATAATCTCTGTATACATGTCAAAAAACGTAAACGGTTAATCCGACCGAATATTTGTGTAAATATCCCTTTAAAAATAGTAATATTTATGGTTTTGGGGAGAATATTCATCAAATAAACTTGAAAATCATCACACAAGCAGATAGATGAACAAGTGATCAAATGTTCTTGTTGTCATCTTGCTCAAAACTATCATTATAAGCTTACAAAGATCACCACCACACAAGATTATCAAACTTACTACTACGTACTAGTACTACTTAATTTCTTATTAAAATTTTCGTACGTAGCTTGACTTACAGGCTACAACTGATCACACTCTCACTAATATTATTCTAGCTATCATTATGATCTCAAACTCAATTTCACACTACTAATTTAGTGCTAATCCCTTTAATTAACTCAAGAAATTTAAATATTACTCAACCATGAACAAGGCCACTAGATAGTGCCATCAGCAAAATTGCAGCTTCCTTCTCATCTTGTGGAAAAACGCGATGTAACGCCAAATTGTTGTTCAAGTTGACGAAGAAATCTTCGAAACAAATCTTCTTTTGTGCATTATTAATAGTAGATGAAGATGATCCAACAGCAGCAGCAGCAGTAGTAGATGTTATGAATTTGCACCTTTTCTTGAAGGGTACAACATGATTGTTATTCACTTTTGTAGTTATCTTCTGTTTCTGTTGCACTTTTATCTTCATTGCTGTTGTTGTTGTTGATGTTTCAGTCGTGAAATTTGTCCCATTTGCTGCTGCTGCTGCTGCTGCTGCCATGGCTCTCCTTGCTTTCCTTTGTCGAATTCCACACGCGTTACAAAGTGACTGTACCATTTAAAGAAATATATATACACAATCAGATCATAATTGGACGCCTAATAAAAATGGTAACTAACCTACTAACATAGATGAAATTACACTGATAGTATAAAAAAGAGAAAAATAATACTGTATAACCACTCTTAAAGTAATAGCCGAAAAATATAATGTACATTTGTCTCTCTATATATATATTTACATTTTTATATGTCATATAGAAAAAATATACAAAATTATACACTTTTGCAGCAACTGTTTGTAAATAGTTTCAGCCGCGGGCTAAAAATGATTTTTGCCCTATAAAATTTTTTATATTATCAGTTCATATAATATAAATCACTTGCTTAAACTAGTTGAAGTGTCAACTGATAATATAAAATTTATTTATAAAAGTTTTTTTAAAAAAAAACTTGAAACGATTGAAATATTTACTTCATTTGACTCGTGTAATTTGGTTAATGAGTAAGAAAATATAATTACCTTAGGGCCTTTAGGGCCACTTCTCCAAAGAGGGGTCTTAGTAGTGTTACAATCAGAACAAACCCTAATTGGAATATTGTTGTTATTACTATTGTTGGAAGAGCTGTAATCAGTTTCCAAATTAGGAGATGATTGCTGCTTCTTCTGATCTTCTAACTTCAATTTGATTTGTGTGTGATCTGAATTCTTCATCTTTTGCATCATCTTATCTCCTTTTTTCCACAAGGTTAATTTGAGTCCCTTGTTTTTCTTTTCTAGATGATCATATGATCCACTTCTTGAAGCAAGATTATCAACCTATATGATCAAAAATAATAATTAATTAAAGGCAAAAAAGCAAAAACCACTTAATTTGCATATTTTTAACATGATCCAATTGGTAGTGAAAGATAAACAACCCAAAGAGCGAAAAAGAAAATAGAAAGAAAAACGTGATGCAACATTAAAAGAAACCCTTTTCTTATATGTACCTCGGGTTGGTGGTGTGTCTGGTAGTAATTCAGAATAATAGTGCTGAAATGTGTGATTATCTAGTCTAAAAACTTAAGTTATTAGAGATCATACCATACTTTTAGTTAATGATTTCTTCAACAAAAGAACGTGATCCAAGTGATTGTTAAAACCTCCAAACTACTTAAGCAAATTAGGAAAAGAAACGCGATCCAATATGAAAAACAAAGAACCCTAATCTTGTATACCTCGGGTTGGTGTTGTGACTGATAAAATTGAGAACGATAATATCCCGTTTGATCTTGATTAATAGTTGAATTATTGAAGAAAGTTTGGCAAGACGAGTAAGAAGATGACGAAGCAACTTGATAGCTAGGGCTAACAAGAGGATTAATTTGACTTAGATCATGAATCTCATTATTATTAAGTTCAAAAGGAAATGAAGGAGAAGAAGAATTTGTAAAAGTAGGAATCATGGGAATTGTAAGGGGAAAATAAAAGAAGAAAGGAAAAGGAAAAGGAAAAGGAAAGAAGATTTTCTTCTTATTGTGAAATGATCAAAGAAAATGTAATTGAAGAATGTTGTAAAACTATTTTAAAGAGAAAAGAAAGGGGCATTCACGTGACTTGATGACAACCAAACAAACAAAGTTAAAAGAGACAAACAAAAAGGAGAAGAGCAGTATGCTACCACACGACCAAATGACAGAACCCTATCTTCAAAAGTTTCATAATTCATCCCTCAATTAATAATAATTCCTAAAGTCAAAATTAATTGGAAATTATTTTTACCAATAATAACAAACCTTATGGAGTTTGTACAAATTAAAAGCTATGTCAACCACACATAGCATTCTCATGTGCCTTCAATCATCTACTAACTCTTTCTTTTTTTGCTTGTATTTTTTTTTCTCTTCCTTATTTAGGGTTTTCCCTTGTGTTTGGTTCAAATATAGTAGTCGGTCGATAGAGTAGAGTCAGGATTTGAAGTTATTACGTTCGAAATTCTAATCTTTTTATATTACTAGGTTTTAAAGCAAGAATTTGTACCTATTCAATTGAATTCTTGAGATAAATATAGGATTTGGACTAAAGTCGTTGGGTTTGAGTGAACCCGTTACCGAAGTTCTAGCTCCGCCCCTATCGATCGATGACAAAGATACAATTTATATAGGTATTCATCAAATTGTGAGTCTTGAATTTCATACGCATGTAACTAGGTTTTAATCAAAAAGGAGATTTCGTCAGGATCATGTGAAGCTTAGCTTACTTTATCAGCCATGTAACGATTTGGAGGTTGGTCTTACGATTAATCATATCCTAGTTGGTAACGTGCAACAATTAAATTTATATTTTCCACAGTTCCCACATAATGCTCTGATAATTAACTTTGATTTGAGCAAAGTGCAACAATAGCCACTTTGCGCGCTATTTAAAATATATTCACAATTTATAATGTATTTAAAGATTAGTCAATTTACCTTCAGGACTAAGTATCTTGAATTTGGAAATTCAGGACTTAATAGTGTCATGAATTTCTTAGTTGCTAATTTGAAATTCAAGATTTAGTGTCCTGAATTTCTGAAATACTAATTTAAAATTCAGGACACAAGATTCGAACTTCTGGACACAATTTCGGATTTTAGGACATGATATCCTGAAGTTTAAACTTTGAAGTTAAAACTCTAGAATATTGTGTCCAGAAATTTGAACGAAATTGATTAATCTTTAAATACATTGTAAACTCTAAATATACTTTAAATAGTGTGCTTAAAAATGGCTACCTGGTGTCACTTCCACCTTTGATTTCCTGAAGTTGTTAGCTAACAAAAGTCAGATTTATATACTGTACTAGAGATAGTTTTGTTGTTTTTTCAAGAGATAGTTTTGGTGAGAACAACTAGAAAACTTTTTAAAACTAAGGGGTTTGATTGATAAAAAGAAATTCTAAATATATATGCCTTTAGGCAAAAAATAAATTAATCCAATGTTATTTATGTCTTTCTAATTATTGATACTCCTTGTTGTATAGTTCAAATTCAAATTATTAGCAAAAAAATTAAAGGTCATATTCAGATGAAGAAAAAAAAAATTCTTCTTATTGTGAATCAAAGATCAAGACTAGTAGCTCGACAGTTCACTAAGGGTTACGTTAATCGTTTATTCTTCTAATCATAGGCGCGAGACGTGTGTATATATATATATATAATGAACGTAATGATATACAATATTGGATATAGTTAACTTGTGTTGACGTAATTAAATATTTTTTTGAGAATTTTACTTTGGAAAACTTGTAAAAAATCAATTATTAATTAATACAAGAAAAACACAATAGAGTGCGTCTATTTGTGACAATGCTATGACGGTTTTATTCTTGGGTCATTGTTTTTTCTTGTAATGTATATTGATGTATTTGAGATTTTGAGTTGAGTACATGGTAGTTTTATTATGATTTTGGTGTTGTAATTTATTCATTTATATATATGTTCATTTCTTTGAATATCCAGTCTTATTGTAAAAATCATGTGCATGTCAGTGGTCGAAAAGTTAGATTTTTGCATGACAATAATTTAATAGCCACCTTAGTATTGCCAAAAGTTGCATTCAATGCTGTGCAGGCCAAGTAGTACAATATCATCTTCAGTATATCATCCGGTAACTGGAGAACGTTCATATCGTTAATTTTAAAATTCTCTGTAAGGTTAAAAATATAAAAAACTATAATAAATAAAAAAATTACCGTCAGTGCTGAGTGAGAAGATACAAGAAAACATTTCAAACATGAGTTAGAAGTTCTACACAGTGAGTCAATGATTGTTTAAATGTACTTTAACAATCATGTCACTTATTAGGTAATTATAGACAAATTTATTGATAAATATTAGTTAATAATCTAGTAATTAAAATATTTATTGGAATCCAGCTCATGATAGGGATATGGTCTATGTATAAATAATAACGAACATGCTATTGCATGTTAATTAAAATAATTTTGCGTACAAATAATAACGAATCTGCTATTACGTGTTAATTAAAATAACCTGCTATGATGATATAGGTAATGTCTGGGATTACACTAAATTTGTTGTTGTTGTAAAATTATAACGAACCTGCTATCAGATGTTAATTAAAATTCACTAACAATGTAAAAAATATATTTACAGTTGTTACCCTTAAAATCGGATACAATTAAAATTATAAGTGGTTTTACGGATAGTGATTTCACTTGCCACAAACTGAGAAATATGAAAATTGATATTAGAAATTAACTGTAAAATAAAGCAAACCAATGTAATGCGCAACTTTGGCCCTCGAGCTAGGTCGCCCTCAAACCAACTAAGTATAAACTGCAAGTTGCGGTGGTCCGTATAAACCTCACAGGACACCCCATACAAGTAGTGCCTCCAAATTTTAAGAGCATGAACAATCGCCGCCAGCTCCAAATCGTGCACCGGGTAATTCTCCTCATGAACCTTCAGCTGACGCGAATCATAAGCAATAACTCTCCTTTCCTGCATTAACACATACCCCAAGCCAACGCGTGAAGCGTCGCAATACACTGTATACATCCCAGAACCAGAAGGCAATACCAAAACTGGTGCTGAAGTCAATGTCGCCTTGAGCTTCTGAAAGCTCGCCTCACACTCGTCGGACTATCGGAATGGGGCATTCTTCTGAGTCAATCTAGTCAATGGAGTTGCAATAGAAGAGAACCCCACCACAAATCGGCGATAATAACCTGCTAGGCCCAAAAATCTCCTAATCTCTGTAGCTGAAGTAGGACGTGGCCAACTCTGAACTGCCTCAATCTTCTTAGGATCAACCTTGATACCCTCTTCGGATACCATATGTCCCAAGAACGCCACAAAATCCAACCAGAACTCACACTTGGAGAACTTAGCATATAGCTTCTGTTCTCGCAAGGTCTGAAGCACAACTCTCAAGTGCTGCTCGTGCTCACCCAGGCTACATGAGTAAATAAAAATGTCATCAACGAAGACAATGACAAAGAATCAATATACGGCTTGAACACCTGTTCATCAAGTCTATAAATGCCGTTGGGGCATTAGTCAAGCCAAAGGACATCACCAGGAACTCATAATGGCCATATCTCGCGAAAACCAGTCTTCGAAATATCCGAGGCCCGAATCTTTAACTGGTGATACCCCGATCTCAAATCAATCTTAGAAAACATCCGAGCACCCTGCAACTGGTCAAACAAATCATCGATGTGCGACAAAGGATACTTGTTCTTAATAGTGACCTTGTTCAACTGGCGGTAATCAATTCACATCCGCATAGACCCATCCTTCTTCTTCGAAAATAGAACTGGAGCACCCCACGGTGAAACACTTGGTCTGATAAACCCCTTAGCCAACAACTCCTCAAGTTGCTCCTTCAACTATTTCGGAGCCATACGGTACGAGGGAATGGAAATAGGCCGAGTGCCTGGAGCTACATCAATACAGAAATCAATATCACGATCCGGAGGCATGCCTGGAAGATCTGAAGGGAATACATCAACAAACTCTCGAACCACTGGCATTGAATCGATCGTCGGAGACTCGACGGTGGTGTCCCGCACATAAGCAAGATAGGCCAGACAACCCTTCTCGACCATATGTCGAGCCTTCAGGAAGGAAATAACCCGGCTGGCTGCGCTAACTGAGGAACCTCTCCACTCCAGCCTAGAAAACTCGGGCATGGCTAGGGTAACCGTCTTGGCATGGAAATCTAAGATGGCATGATAGGGAGATAGCCAATCCATGCCTAGAATAACCTCGAAATCGACCATATCGAGCAATAGGAGATCCGCTCTAGTCTAGAACCCACAAAATGTAATCACATAGGACCGATAAATCCGATCTACCACCAAAGAATCGCCCACAAGAGTGGACACATAAACAGGAGAACCCAAGGTCTCACGAGAAACATCTAGAAAGTGAGCAAATAAAGCTGAAACATATGAATAGGTGGATCCTGGATCAAATAACATGGATGTCTCTCTACCACATACTGAAATAATACTTGTAATCACGACATCTGAGGCCACTGTATCTGCTCGGGCCGGAATAACATAGAATCTGGATGGTGCACCGGAAGACTGGCCTCCGCTAGAATGAATAGGAGCTGGAAGAGCTCCCCCTGCCTGGCCTCCACCTCTGGGGCGACCTCTACCAGTATTTCCTCCACCTCTGGGGCGACCTCTGCCAGTCTGTCCTCCACCTCTGGGTGGACGGGGCGCCGGTGCTAAGTATGCAGGCTGATAACTCTGCTGAACAGCCTTGCCCCAAAGCTTGGGACAAGTCCTCCTCATATGGCCTGAATCCTCACACTCATAACATCTCACTGGGAGCATGTCCTGCTGCCCTGAAGAAGAACCCTGGATAGTTGGGGGACAGTAAGAACCCTCTGGCATGGCACTGAAGTAAGGACTAGAAGACCCCTGATGACTGGAATACCCGCTGGAGGAACCCTGAATGGCTGGTGGGCGGTAAGAACTCTCCGGCATGGTGCTGAAATAAGGCCTCACTGGAGCACCACGAGGAGGTGGTGGAGCCTGCTAGGATGGCCCCTACCAAACTGACCTCTACCCCTGGCTGGGGCACCTCTGAAATCTCCAAAAAATCTATCTCTTTTGTCATGCTGACCCTGCTCTCTGCCCCTCGATCGATAACCCTCAACCCGGCGAGCTATCTCGACCACAAGCTGATAGGGAGTCCCCATCTCCACCTCTCGGGCCATGTTGGCCCTAATACCTAAGTGCAACCCAGCTACAAATCTCTGCACTCTCTCAGCGTCAGTAGGAAGTATCATAAGGGCATGACGAGACAACTCAGAAAACCTGGCCTCATAGTTTGTCACTGACATATGTCCCTCCTCCAGCTGCTCAAACTGATACTGCAGCTCTTTCCTCTCGGAGGATGGAATATATTTGTCCAGGAATAACTGAGTGAACTGCTCCCAAGGGATAAGAGGGGAACATGCTGGTCTACCAAGGATGTAGGCCTGCCACCATCTGCGGGCCCTGACCTCAAGCTGAAAAGTAGTGAAATCCACTCCCTGGGACTCTAGTATCCTCATGTTGTGCAGTCTGTCCCTGCACCTATCAATGAAATCCTGGGCATCCTCGCCTCGCTCACCCCTGAAGACTGGAGGGTGCAATCGAGTCGATCTGTCCAATAACTTCTGCGGATCGCCGTCCGCAGCTGGTCTGAGCTTCGGTGCTACTGCTACGGGCTAGACCCCACCCACGGGCAGTGTACCCGGGGTATGATGTAATGCTGCTGCCTGATCTGCAGCCTGGGCGGTAGGGGTTTGGGCTCCCCCTCCCGCCTGAGATGTGGCAGGATCCGCTGGAAATAAGTCAGCCTGGGACATAGTATCCATAAACCGCATCATACGGCCCATGACCTCCGCAGCTTGCAGTTTATACTCAGTTGGTTAATTAAAATTCACTAACAATGTAAAAAATATATTTACAGTTGTTTACCCTTAAAATCGGATAACAATTAAGTTTATAAGTGGTTTTAAGGATATGTGATTTCACTTGGCACAAACTGAGAAATATAAAAATTTATATTAGAAATTAACTGTAAATAAAGCAAACCAATGTAATGCGCAGCTTTGGCCCTCGAGCTAGGTCGCCCTCGAACCAACTGTGTATGTTATTTAAAAGTAAGGACTAAACAATAGAGTAAAAGAGCTTAAGAGAGAAAATGTAATATATTGCTTTGTTATGTGTGAATGTCATGATTACTAAATGATTAGAACCCCCTTAATATAGTAGATGAATTCTACTTATGGTACAATTCTAAATACAGAAGGAAATCCCATTATTGGCTAATTAACCGGTCATGACTTGATACGTGCCGAGATTTTCGCCACGATCCTTGCCCGGTCACGAATATCTCGGCTTTCTGTTATTCGCTCAGCAGACTTCCTTCAATCTCGCTCGATCTCTATCCGCTCGGTCTCGATCTCGACCTGTCTCGATCTTGATCGATCACTGATTCATGAGCTCGACAATCTATCTTTGTGTCATGGTCCGATACAATATGAGGTCGAACCTTGGCCTGCCATTTCGATCTCGATTAATCATACGAAATTGGGCAAGCCCGATTTCGACCATATACAACAATATCGATATGCGTGTATATATATATATATATATATATATATATAACTTAAATCAATCAAACATTGGTCTCCTTAAAGCCACAGATGCCTTAATTTAGCATAACATTTGCCCAAGACAGGCCACCAACGATAGGAATGATCGATCCTCCAAAAAAAGGCAAAACAGCTAAATTTTTGGCCACTGGAAATTCTGAAAGCTACGTTTTATATTTCTGCGCAAGTAGCTGATCACATGAGGAAACAATAATTTTTTTCCTTTCAAGATCCTCAGATCCACTCTCTAACTCTTCTCCGCATCTCTCTTCCCTTTATACTATGTATCAGTATATTTTAACATGTTGTAGTAAATAACTTGCCTTACTTTTTAACGTTATTAATCTCACATTTTAAGAGCGGTTACTCGTAAATTTCTTTTTCTAAGACACTTTCATGAATTTTTGAATTGTATGTCATTATATTTTACTAACATGCTGCAGCTGGTAGCCAATGGTGGGGCCACATGCACCAAAGCGGTGTCAACCGATATTTCTTTGCCAAAAAATTATATTGTATAAGTAATTTATATATATATATATATATAATGACATCTCTTAACTTTTTGGTGAGTCCGTTTCTTTATATTTTGACTCCCATTAATGAAAATTCTGGCTCCGCCGCTAGCCGGTAACCTGTCATACTTTTTTAGATTACTAATCTCACGTTGTATGAAAGATTACTTACAATTATCCGTTAAGTAATATGATGGTGTAACTCTAAGAAGAAAATGGTAGGATTAGCTAGACAACTATTAATTAATATACGTAGAACATATCTTACGATTAAGAAATTAAGTTTGTAACTATAGTAAATATCTTCATATATAGATCTGAGCATTTTAGGCCCACTGTGTGCCTCTTGCATGCATCTGTTACTGTTACTGCCATAAGGGGTATGTATATGTATCATTTTTTCTTTAGATTTAACTATAGTAAATATCTTCTATGTTTTTTCGTTTGTACTCCCATATGATCATAATTTCATTCTTGTTCTTTTCCTACAAAACCTTATATGTATATAATATCTTTACCTTAAATTACAAGTACAACATTGACGCCTTTGATATTTACTCTAAATTCTATCAACTTGGAACCATATATATATATCCTGCAGTATCTCTTGTAGCCCCGCCGTTGAGTATTAGTCTTGTTATAAAGAATTACTGTTTTAGGTCAACTTTATTAGCCTAATAGTGTAATATCAGTGTACGCACTTATACTTTTATGGAATATTTTTTGGTGGAAATTAAAATCTGTAGAATATTAAATGCATGAATAACAGCATTAACAGACGACAGAATAGTATCCACAACTGCAAAAAGGATTTTACATATATGTAGGATCATGAAAAATCTAGATGACACCCTGAAAAACAATCTGGAAAAGCTTTCTAAATGAACTTTTTGTCTTTACATTGCAACGTAATAATAATATCCGACTTGTCTTCAAGAGTGGCTGAGTTTGTTAGATGAGTAATTTTTCACATAGGAGACCTGAAATCGATTTCCCTCACCAGTCAGAGCTCGTCGTATTGAGCTTGTTTAATATGGTTTACATCTTCTGTGTAGTTTGCGAGCTATTGGACAATGCAAAGTTACACCAGTACGCACCCGAATGATATAGCGGCTACGGATTTTCCTAAAAATATTCCAAAAAAAAAAAAAAATTAGAATCAGACTTGGGGCCGGAGTTAGGATATATATTAGGTACGTGTTCATACGACTAACTTTTACTTAGATTTTATGTTTGTATTGAAAAATTTATTAAAGATATATTATAAATACTTAACAACAAACTCAATAAAAACTTTAAATCATGTTTTATTTTTCACAAAAAAAAGAAAGATAAGGAAGTAAATTAATTATTAGAGAGAAATGAATTTTATATGATGAAAAAAGAGGCTACGTAGGAGGGTTAAGGATCACAGGCTGTTATAGAGGTGGAGACAGGGATAGAGACATTATGGGTAAAGAAATTATCATGTTCGCTGTCAGTAATATAAGGTACTTCCAAATACAGGTAGTTTTCATATTGGTTGCTTCAAATCTTAGGGGCCATACTATTTTATGCTACATGACATTATGTCCAATGTCAAAAAGGTCCCCGTTTTCTTACATCCAACACACAGCTGATGCAGCATGGATCCGAACCAGGAATTCTAATCTAAGGAATTTAGGAGCCGTTTTGGGAGGCGGATTCAGGATTTGAATTTTATCGGTTTAACTTTTAAAGTTTTTTGTATTGAGCTCGTTATATTTTAACGTTATGAGTTCATAACTACTATTTTTGTAATTTTAATTAATTTTTTACTTCGCATCAAAAAGTTATATGGGTTCCATTGAACACGACGCTACCACACTATATCGGCCCTGTAGGTTGTACAAGAATAATATTGAATAGAGAATATTAGTAATATTGAGATTAGTTATTCTGTATTAAAATTTTAAAAGGACAATTTTGTCTTTATACAAGTTCATATATATATATATATATATATATATTAAAAATCATGGTATTGTTAATGTCGTGGTTTGCTATGTATAATAATAGTACCGTTATACGTAAGCTGAAAAACACTACTAAACTATGGATTAATGATACCAAAGCCACTACATAAATTTCCCCCCTAATATATCTTATCAAACGAATGTCTTAAAGATGTAAAAGTATAACATTTGGGGTCTGAACTTGTGATTAGAAGTAAATTTTAAAATGAGTTCAACTTAATACAATATTCTCGATTCGCAACGTAGGTATATATTCAAAAATCCACTAAATTTTATAAAATATTAGATCTGAATTTATGGTGTTATATGTAGTACAATGATTTTAGTATTGAGAATCTTAAAGGTCGAACCTATCAAGTTAAAATCCTGAATCATTCTCTATTTTATACCACATTGGAATATTCTTGTAAGTTAAGGGGATTCAACATTGCATCCGTACTCCAATTTTCCGATAAAGAAAATTTAATTAAACATCCGTGATTACTGTCAATTGAATTCAAGTTTTGAAGGAGTGCCTTGGAGCAATAGTAACATTGTCTTCGTGTGACCTATAGGTCACGGTTTTGAACTGTGAAATTATTTATGCATGCATGCATTCATGATATACTGCCTACGTCACGCTTCCTTATGGTACGCCTTTTCCTCAAATTTTACGTAAATAAGGGGATGTTTCATGCACTGAATTATCCTTTAAATAAAATATTTGACGAGTATTTATATATATGTTAATTTTTTTTTAAATAAAGACTAAATTTTAAACTTATAATTTAGTGTAATATGTTTAGTGATACAATTTGTTTTCAAAGATTGTACTCAGCCTTCTGTCGATAAGCAATGGTAGCAGTGGCAGAACATATCTGATTCATGGGTGGGGATAATATGGTATTGGTATGGGGCAGCTTTTCTTTTATTTTCTTATTATATATAATATAATTCAATAGTTTACATATGAACAAACAAAATGTCTGTATTATTTTTTTTATGTCACACATCTCTCTAGAAATCATCTAATCATTAGTCATTGAATCTTGAGTATATCCTCTTTGTTCCTTCTATTTTAGGCGTTTTTTTTCTCTTTTTTTCCAAATGTATCATGAAGTATGAGAGTGTAAATTAATGGATAATAATTGGACGTTTTTGTAATATTTCATGATTGGATATATAAGTATAGGGTCAAAGTTTTTATGAATTGACTAAGTGTTTTATATTATCATATTAAAATCACATACAACATGTCATGGGCGGCTTTCCATCCATGCCCCATGACCCCTTGGACGCGCCCCGTGGCGTCCT
>ML249434.1:0-18161 GCA_005239495.1 Nicotiana undulata | reverse complement strand
TTATTGCTAAGACAGTTCATGATATTTGTAGATATTTTTGCATTACAGATAAAATAATGGCAGCTTCAATGGATAATGCTTCTAGTAACACCAATGCTATAGGCTATCTTACAACTACACTAAGTCATGCATTTAGTAATATTTTCCATGTTAGATGTATTTGTCATATTTACTATTTAATCGTCGGTGATGGTTTGAAAACTTTAAATGCTGAAATTGCAAAGGTTAAATTCGATCTTCATTGGCTTTTTTATTCAAACCGTAGAAGTAGAGTTAGAGGATATTATAAAAAATGTGATGAATTTGGCCTTAGAGAAAGAAAGGTTCCTAAACCTTGTCCGACTAGGAAGAATTTCTTGTATAAAAGTTTAGTTGTTGCATATGAATATAGAAACCCAATAATCGCAACGTATAATGCTCGTGTTAGTAGTGTGATGACGATGATGATGGTCACCTTACAAATCAAGATTGGGCTAATGTTAAAATTCTTCTAGATTTTTTAGAACATTTTCATGTTGCTACAAATGGATTATCTGGGCAATATTATGCTACTATTTCTAACTGTTTAGTTTATATTTCAGCACTTGCAGAATTATTTACTCAATTTTCAGAGGGTGGGGTAGTTTACCCAAATGCTATTAGTAATATGAAAATTAAGTTTAAAAAATATTTTTTCCCTATTCCCCCTCTTTATGGTATTGCAACCATGTTAAATCCTACCATAAAATTAGGAGGTCCTCACTACTGGTATAGCACTATTTATAATGCTTTACCTCTTTCACCTGAGGAATTTGGTACACTTAAAGATGAAAAAGAGTCAATTAAAATACATGCTCAAACAATTTATAATGCTTATCAAGTAGCATTAGATCATGCTAGACCAAATGTTCCAACTCCTACCTCATCTAGCTCGATAATATAATAGAAATACAAAAAAAAATTAAATATCCAACGGCTATAATTTCAAAAACTAGCCATTTGGCATGTTTAAAAAATAGCCATTTGCCCCCCAAATTTTTTATAATTACACTTTTTCTCTATTCTCAACTATAAATACCCACTCATTCTTTCATTGTTACTCACAAAATCATCAATCTCTCTCAATCTCTCTCTACTCAAATTCTCAATTTCTATTCTTTGTTATCTGTATCGAACTTATCTGTTCCAAACGCGAGAGTCATTCTTTCGATTCAGTAGAGCGAGAATCCCCTTTTTAGGAGTATACCGGGCCATTCTTTTAAGAAATAAGAAAAGTAGGGCAATAGTTGACTCTTCACACTTACCCCATCTCAGCTTTCATTGAAAATCTCGTACTAGGGTTGGCTCCTCGCAGTTCTCCCTTTAACACCAACGGTAGATAGGAACTGAACTGTCTCACGATGTTCTAAACCCAACTCACGTACCACTTGAATCGGCGAACAACCAAACCCTTGGGAACTTCTTCAACCCCAGGATGTGATGAGTCGACATCGAGGTGCAAGTTAAATCATGCCCGGTGGTTCTAGAATACCCCCATTTATTTGGGAACACTATAATTTGGTAGAAGAAAATGAAGAAACTTACACGATATCGTGCAAACACTGTGGTTTTGTCTTCACTCGGCGAAAGGTAGAGGGCACAAGCTCTTTAAGGAGGCATATAATCAAGTCTTGTCAAGTGCGTCCTCAAGGCATTCGTATCTAATATTTTAAGTTTAATTCAAATGTGTGTTATTTTAATTTTATTAGACGTATTATGCTTAATGTTGTAGTTTGTTAAATTAATTTGATGTACTATTAATTTATTATGCAATGTTAGTGCAAGTTTGAAGTACTATTATTATTAATTTGAAGAAACTTACTATTTTTTGTGTTTAAATATGAATTACAAGATTTATATGACAAGATTTACAAGAAATTGCCTTACATAAAAAAATAGCCCGGACCCGTTTAGGCCCGTTTGGCCCGCGGGCTCGGCCCACTTAGCCCGGGCCCATGTGGGCTTAGGCCCGTAGGGGCCCGGGACCATTTAGCCCGGGCCCGCATAGCCCGAACCCGTTTAGCCCGACCCACTTGCCACCCTTAGTGCTAAATAAGAGTTGACTTGTGTATCTAAATAAGAGTTGACTTGTGTATCTTCAAATCCTTCCTTAACCTTTACTCATCTGATATAGTTTTCCGATACACAATATACAAATCAAAATATTTACATTGTGAAACATTTCAAAACCAATAAGTCAAAGCATTCATCTTTGCAAATCTATAAATACAAAAGTTACTTGCAGATTTATGCGATTTTATTTCAACTTTGTGAAGCTGACCTGACTGATATTTACATTAGGAAAAGGAAAATATTTTTAACTCCGCCTGTGTTCAAATTATATTGTAACACAGCCGGTCCCAAACCCGAACAAAGGAGGATGTACTCACTGATTTTCTCTTACATAAATGTATGCATCACTATTCAATATGTTGGCGAAAAAGAATTTATTAATCGTTTAAGAAACTAAATGAGAAATAATTTAAAAACTTATTCATCTTCTATTTGGATGTCCTATGTTCCTTTATTTCTTGCTAACACGTATAATTTGTGTTGCAGGTATTTTGAAGAGATCTTCTAAAAGAAATATTTTCACAAATTGGTACTAAAAAGTAGTGTCACACTAACCAAATTGTAATATAGTAATTTCATCTTCTACCTTAGAGGTTGTTTCATTATTTGATTTTATATGAATATCTTTGTATATTCCAATGATGTGATTATTTTTATTACTGGAAATTGTCCAATTAATCTTTATTATATTCATTAAAGTATTATGAATACATACACATTGTTGATAAGTTCTGGTTTGGCACAGAACTTGTGGGTGGAAGCCATTCTTACGGCTAATTGAATATTAAATCGAGTGCTCCATAGCAAAACACAATCCATTCCATATGAAAAATGGAAAGGAAGGAAGCCCAACTTGAATTATCTTAAAGTGTGGGGGTGTTTGGCAAAAATGCAAGTTCCTAAATCCAAAAGGGTAGGACCGAAAATCGTTGATTGTGTTTTCATAGGATATGCGACTAATAGTAAAGCATATCGATTTCTTGTTCATAAATCAGAAAATCCCGACATTCATAATAATATGGTTATAGAATCAGATGATGTTGAGTTCTTTGAAAATGTATATCCGTATAAAAAGGAATGTGAGTCGATTGGTGAATGATCTAAACGACCTCGGGAAGAAACAAAAGAAAGTACACTTAATCAGGAGGATCCAAGACGTAGTAAACGTCAAAGAATGTCTACTTCATTTGGATCAGATTTTGTGACTTTCTTATTGGAAAATGAGCCTCAAACATTAAAGAAGCCATGTCTACTTCGGAATCATTATTTTGGAAAGAGGTAGTCAATAGTGAAATAGAATCCATATTGAACAACCATACATGAGAATTGGTTGAACTTCCTCCTGGAAATCAACCGTTGGGTTCTAAATGGATCTTTAAGAGGAAAATGAAAGATGATGGCACTATTGACAAATTTAAGGCAAGACTTGTGGTCAAAGGATATAGACAACGAGAAGGTCTTGACTATTTCGATACATACTCTCCAGTTACAAGAATTACGTCCATAAGAACTTTAGTAGCGTTAGCTGCAGTTTATGGTCTTGAAATTCATCAAATGGATGTTAAAACAACCTTCTTAAATGGAGAGCTGGAGGAAGAAATCTGCATGGAACAACCTTAAGGGTTTGTGGTTCCAGGTAAATAAAATAAGGTATGTAGACTTTTTAAGTCCCTTTACGGACAAAAACAAGCACCCAAACAATGGCATGCGAAATTTGACCAAACAATATGTAACGACCCGATCTGTCGTTACGTAGAACCTGAATTATAATTACTGTATTTGACTTGTTATAGGTTGGTTATACTATTATTGATGTGTTAGAGTTGATAGGCTTGAAATCGGAATGGTTAAAATGGGAATTCAGCCACTTAGTCCTAAAAAAAATACCTTAGAATGGGAAAAGTCAACCAAGAGTTGACTTATTGGTAAACGACCTCGAAATGCGGATTATATAACTCGAATAGCTTCGTTAGGTGATTTGGGACTTAGGAGTGTGTCCGGAATAATTTTGTGATGCCCGGGTAGAATTAGGCTTGAATTGGCGAAAGCTAATTTTTGGCGATTTTCTGTTGGCAGTGGAAAATAGGTTATCGGGGTCGGAATGGAATTCCAACAGTTGAAACAAGTTTGTAATGTCATTTTGGACGTGTCTGCAAAATTTCAGGTCAATCGGAGTTGTTTTGGATAGTTTTGGCATCATTGGTGGATTTTAGAAATATCAAAGTTCTTAGGCTTGAATCCTGTGAGATTTTGGTGTTTTGATGTTAGTTTTGGTGTTTTGAGAGTGAACCTAAGTTTGAACGATGTTATGGGATATGTTGGTAGGTTTGGTTGGGGTCCCGAGAGGCTCGGGATTGATTTCGGGTGATTAACGGACTCATCTGGACTTGAATACATAGCTGGTTTTCTGGTTTTTGTGCACAACAATTTCCTTCATTGCGATCGCGGGGGGGTGGGGGGGGGGTGAGTAATGCGATCGCGGAGGGTTAATTCTGGGCAGGATCAGGTTGTGTTGTGCGATCACGATTAAAGGCCTGCGATCACGGAGAAGGGGGAGTGGGGTCAGTGCGATCGCGTGCCAGGGGGTGATCGCGTAGGGAGTTTGGGCCGCGTGGGGTCAGCTGGAGAAATGCATTGTG
Source organism: Nicotiana undulata (assembly GCA_005239495.1). Taxonomy (NCBI): domain Eukaryota; kingdom Viridiplantae; phylum Streptophyta; class Magnoliopsida; order Solanales; family Solanaceae; genus Nicotiana; species Nicotiana undulata. The sequence goes on along the minus strand of ML249434.1, from coordinate 13,431 downwards.
CGGTCGCGTGCCTTGTGCTGCGATCACGGAGGTTATAAGGGATAAACAGTGTGTGATCGCGGAGAGTANGGGGGGGGGGGGGGGGGGTGAGTAATGCGATCGCGGAGGGTTAATTCTGGGCAGGATCAGGTTGTGTTGTGCGATCACGATTAAAGGCCTGCGATCACGGAGAAGGGGGAGTGGGGTCAGTGCGATCGCGTGCCAGGGGGTGATCGCGTAGGGAGTTTGGGCCGCGTGGGGTCAGCTGGAGAAATGCATTGTGCGGTCGCGTGCCTTGTGCTGCGATCACGGAGGTTATAAGGGATAAACAGTGTGTGATCGCGGAGAGTAAATCACTGGGCAGTTATAAAATAAACCCTCCGCAATCTAAACCCCTTTTACACCATTTTTGTTCGGACAGAGAGCTTTGGTGGCGATTTTTGAAGAGGGAAATCAGTGTTCTTCATAGAGGTATGTGTTTTGATCATTAAAACTCGTTTATGGGTGATTATAGAACATAATCTCAGCCTTTAATTCATGAAAGTCAGTAGAAAAAGGTGGGTTTAGGGTTTGAGATTATGAGACCTTTAGGGGTCTATTTGAGGGGTCAAACGGACTCCGATTTTAGCGTTCTTTATATGCACGGACTCGTGAGAGGATGAAGAAAAGTTTTGTATAAAAACATTCTGAGCTTCGAGATGCGGGCCCGGGGTTCGGGTTTTGACCAAATTCGGGTTTTTGAGCTAAATTTGATATCTTTCGATTGGAATTCGTTCCTTAAGCATAAATTGATGATAAAAATCTGAACTTGATAGATTTGGAGCCTTCGGAAGATTCGAGAGGCAAGCGTGTTGCGGAATAGTTCCGGGCTAGTTTTGAGGTTAGTAATGTCTTTAAATCCTGTCCTGAGGGTATGAAACCCCTGACTATGCACCCTTTCACGGGTTTTGAAATGCAAAGGTTGAAACTTTGGAGATATATTCCCTATTTAGGCGACTATTGAGTTGCGAAACCTATTTCTAAGCTTATGCTTAATTAGTATTTACATATTATGATATATTTTGGGTTGTAAGCCATGTTTGGGGCCTAGTGTCGATCTGTTTACCTCTTGGGGGTTGTGTTTAATATATTTTATTCACTGATATGTTATGATTTTATACTCAGTCTTTTCCTGATAAATTGTTTTGACACTCAGAGTATTTTGATACTATTTCTTGAAAAATAAAACACTATTTTGGGTCGAGAACCCGGTATGTTTATGGCTTAAGAGAAAATTGAGAGTGTCTGACTGAGTGAGACTTTCAGGCCTATATTGTGAAGAGGCTTTCAGGCCTATATCGTGAGGAGGCTTTCAGGCCTATATTGTGAGGAGGCTTTCAGGCCTTATGTTGTTATAGCGCTTGGGATGTAGGAGCCCCTCCGGAGTCTGTACACACCCCCAGTGAGCGCAAGTACCTACTGAGTGATGATTGATACTAAGTGATGATTATTTCCCGTGGGGATATTACTGAGTGATTGAGAGAATGCCTGAGGGGAAACTGTTACGAGAAATGATTTTGGCCCGAGGGGCAGATTTATGGTGATTTTACTAAGTTTTCGAATTATGAATTACTTTGTTTTCAAACTGTTTTTTGTTGAGCATTTTACTGAGATATACTGATATTACACTTGTTTCAAAGGATTTCTGGAAACTGATTTCGAACTTATGTATTTGATGAATACTACATGGTGACTTGGTGTCTTACTGATTTTGTGAATTGGTGTATCTGTACTGTGTGTTCTATATTCTCAGACCGTGATTTATTTTCATTACTACTGAGTTGGCGTACTATTCATTACTCCATGTGCCTCTGTGCACAGATCCAGATACCAGTTCGCAGCAGTAGTTGTCCCAGTTCATTTGCAGCAGTTCACGGGATATCGAGGTAGTTGTCCAGCGTCCACAACTTCTCCATTTCCCTTCCTTATTTAGTTTAGCACTTGATTCAGAGACATATATTATAGTTTTAGCAGAGTTAGATTTATTTATTCTTAGATGCCCATGACTATTGACTCCAGTCTTGGGAGTTTTGTTTAGAGTATCAGATTATTATTTGGGGCGTAAAGACTTAAAGAAACTATATTATATTTTGTTTTCTATTATTGATATTGAACTGTTATAATGTGAACAAGCGAGTAGTAATGTGATGGTTGGCTAGCTTAGTTCCACGATAGGCGCCATCACGGCCGGTTAGGATTTGGGGTCGTGACAGTTGTCAAATGGTTTTACAATAAATGAGTGTGATAAATGTGTGTAAATTAAAAATGCTCCAAATCACATAGTCATTGTTTGCTTATATGTGGATGATATGCTGATAATGAGTAATGACATTGCCAACATAAATGCGACTAAGCGCATGCTAACTGGCAAGTTTGATATGAAAGACTTGGGAGTTGCTGATTTAATTCTGGGAATTAAGATCCATAAGACTTCTCAAGGTCTGGCATTGTCACAATCTCATTATATTAAGACAGTACTTCAAAAAATCAAGCACTTGGGCTTTAAAGTTGCAAAGACTCCAATTGACGTGAATCTTGCATTAGCAAAGAACAAAGGCCAAAGCATATCACAATTGGATTATGCTCGTGTGTTGGGATGTTTAATGTACATCATCAATTGTACATGACCAGATATAGCTTGTGCTATAAGTAAATTGAGTCGATATGCGAGCAATCCAGGTCAATCTCATTGGATGGCCATGAAACGAGTTTTGGGGTATTTAGTACATACCCATGACTTTGTTTTGCACTACAGTAACTATCCTGCGGTCATTGAGGGATACTGTGATGCAAATTGAATCACCGGATCAACTGATTCCAAGTCCACAAGTGGATATGTATTCACTGTTGGTGGAGGAGTNCTATTGGTGGAGGAGCGGTATCTTGGAAGTCGTCCAAACAAACTTGTATTGCCCGCTCTACAATGGAGGCTGAGTTCATAGCTTTAGATAAAGCCGGTGAAGAAGCTGAATGGCTCCGGAATTTCTTGGAAGACATTCCATTTTGGCCCAAACCGTTGGCACCAATATGCATACATTGCGATAGTCAAGCGGCAATTGGAAGGGCAGGGAGCGTTATGTATAACGGTAAATCTCGTCATATACGAAGAAGACATAAAACCGTTAGGCAATTACTCTCTAGAGGAATTATCACGATTGACTATGTAAAGTCAAGTGATAATGTGTCGGATCCACTTACAAAAGGCCTAACTAGAGATGTAGTTGAGAAATCATCAAGGGGAATGGGACTATGGCCTAGAACAAGTCATAGTGGCGGTAACTCTACCTAGAAGACTGGGAGATCCCAAGATCTAGGTTCAAGGAGATCAAACAAAGTCATTAATGACGATTCAACATTGTGAACTAAAGTTTTGGTCCATTCTCGTGATGAGACAATGTTCAGTATCAAGGATAAAGCATTAAGGCTTTTTAATGATTTCTAAATTTGATACGGGGTATATCAAATAGTGTATCTACGGGATGACACGTTTAGGAATCACCTATGTAAGTGTGAAGTGTTAGCCGCTTCAAGGAGAATTTTGCAAGGCCAGTTCTCTATGCACTTATGAAACCAGGCGGTGTTCATGGCTGAAACGAACACAACAATGAGAACCAAAGACGGTTAATGATTGGTTGTGTGACTTGTGGTTGTCTAGGTATACACCAAAGTTCGACGGTTCAAAGATATCAAATCTACCGATTGATCGAGTATATCCGACATAAGTTCACTACGGAAAGTTCAAAGGGAAACCTACTTATCCAGATGCAATTAATCATTGCTTGCGAATCACACAACTTTTCATGCATACTTTCGTGATATAGACATTCCCCATTCATGTGGGGGATTATTGGGGTTTTTTAAGTATTAATGATTTATTAATGCTTAAAATAGGGTGAATGAGAAATGGAGGAAAAAATGAAATATTTGAGTAATATTTGAGTTTTCCTCCTTAATTGTCCCACATAGGAAGAGGAAAAGGTTTTTGATGGGTATATAAGCAATTGATATTCTTCTAGCTAATAAAGAGTTGAGAAGAATGCAAGCCTTGCGCCGCCGCCGTCGTCGTCGCTCGGCTCGGCTCGGCTCGGCCTCAGCTTCAGATTTGGATTTGGATTCGGATTCGGATTTGGTCAAATGATCGATCGAGAGATTAATTTTTGGACCAAAATTTATTTGTTAATAGTAAATATTAACAGGAATGTTTATTAAATATTTGTTTTAATAACAAAATATTAATATTAAAATAAATATTTATATTAAATCCATTTCAGTTATCCAATATTTAGTTTTCTGTTTTTGTAACAGAAAATTAACTACCCTTCAATTTTTCCTCTTTATTATTGAGTAAATAGCCACTTATGTCATGACATTTATTCTCTTGGCGTTTTGCAAAAAACAACCATTCTGAAGAGTTGCACCTCTTCAGATTTCAGCCCAACTTGGCTATAAATACAAGTCCATTCCCTCAGATTTTATATATTAATTTCTGAGTTCTCCTTCTTCTTTCTGCATACTTTTATCTTCAAGAAAGCAAGTAAGTGTGATTTGCTACCGAACTTTGAGTTCGCTGAAACACTAGGGTTTGAAGTACCACTATACCAGTGTGTAATTCGTTCTATCCTGGGAGGAAATAATCCATAACCCTGGGTACTAGGAGGGGATTAAATTCCTTAAGAAAACACTGTGAATTCAATGGGCTCGAATTGGTTTTGTTATTCATTTACATTTCTATTTATGTTATTTAATTTTCTCCAGAATTGTTTTACAAATATAGATTACTAACATATGCAATATAACTTTACAGCTTTTCTTGCATACCGCAGCCCAATCAAATCAAACCCTAACTAGAACCCCCAACCTCAAGGTTGGAAATGGAAGCTCCTTTTCTTTAGACTATCATCAACGTAGGTCCGCCTCTGCTTGCCAGCATAGTAGCTTGGACCAAATAGTCATAGAGTAAGAACATTTGAAGAATATATGCGCTAAGCTTTCATATGTTGCTTTACACAGTTCACATGCCTGATTGCTGGAGAAGAAGAAGTACGCATTATTTCTTTCTCATCCACGCCTTGCCTAAAGTTACATTATTCCTAACTAGAAAGAGAAGGTGAATGATTGGAGGAAGAGGAAGAGCCTTATACTCATTTTCTCTTTGGCAAGTATAGTCTTCCGACTTCAACTATCTTAAAGGTAGAACATCAGTTGGCCCTTCCATAATTAAACCACTCATACACCCAAGGTTGGGTAACTATTTGAAAATGTCACGACCCAAATTCGGTGTTGTGATGACGCTTGTCGTGGAACCAGGCAAGCCACCTATCTAGGCTAATCTAGGGCCACCTATCAGGGAAAATACCATTTTTAACAAGTTTGAAACCAATAATAATAGTAAGTTTGAATTTGAAAATAGTTTTATGAGAATCAAGAACCCAAATCCTACAAAACCCGGATCCAGTGTCACACATTCATGAGTTGCTAATACATAATACAACCCGAAAAGAAATGACTAACATAGTCTGAAAGTAAATACGACAGGTAGAAGAGAAAGAGATGACGAGATCGCGGTCGCCAGCTGCTACCTCGTCAACTCTGATGAAACTGTTGCTACTCACTGACTAGAGCTGAATCTCGGTGTAACTGGATCTGCACACAAGGTGCAGGGGGTAACGTGAGTACACCAACTCAGTAGTAACGAAACCAAACTACGGGCTGAGAGGTAGTGACGGACTAAACCTCCGAAAATTTTGAAAAATAGTGTATAACTTGGACATGACAGTAATATATCAGAAAATAAACAAGATGCATCCATTTATGTCTGTAGCCCTGCATACCCGCATGAATTCATATAGAATCAAGAATGATGTGTACTCAGTAATCAAACTATCATAAGGTGGTCTACTCAGTACTAGAATCTGGCCTTCCGGCCCAGGGAAAGTCCATCCCAAATATTACATAACACAAGTGACACAGTTACCTAGTACTGAGGAAAAAGGTTGATCCAGCCCCACGGAGAAGATCCATCTCCGGAACATAAGCCCTACGGAGAAGGTCCATCTCCGGAACATATCATTCGGACAAGATCCATGTCCAGGGAAGATCCATCCTTCAATATCTGTGCGCTCACTGGGGGTGTAAAGACTCCAGAGGGGCTCCTATAAGCCCAAGCTCTATATCAAGCCAACGAAGGCATGATTCAATGATCGCTGCGGTGTGCAGTCCAATCTCATAACTGTCTCAATACCAGACTCTCGGCCTCACTCAGTCAATACATTTTCCAGTCTCACTCATATGGCTCACAGATGTATAAATCAACCCAAACAATGATAAATATGCATGTAATTAACAATTTCTGAGACCGAGGCATGAAAATATACTATAACAGGACTTTGTACATAGGAACAATAATCATAAATAGAGACAGAAATAATCGACCGTTCCGGTCTGAACATATCGGCGTGAAGCCTTAACGTTTATACTTAGCATGATTTCTATTGTGTTCAAGGTAAATGCAACCTTCACATTACCAATATCAACCTGAGATAACCATTAGACAGTGCCATGGGATGAGCCAGGCTACAAATATTCGGTGTACGCTCGCATGCCCGTCACTTAGCAAGTGCGTCACCTTAATCAACATCAATTATCAGATAGTTTGGGGTTTCGAACCCTCAATTCCAAGTTTGAAAGCGTTACTTACCTCAATCAAGCCAAAATCTACTCCACAATGCCCTTGTCGCTCGACTCAACCGCAAATCGTTCCGAATCTAACCAAAATCGGTATTATATCATATATGCTAGAGGGATGAACCCCATTTGAAAATTATCAATTTAGATAAAAAATTCCAAAGTTGGCCAAATCCGGCCCCTGGGCCCACGTCTCGAAATCCATCAAAAATTACAAAATATGGATGCCCATACAACCATGAGTCCAACCATGCAAATTTCACCAAATTCCAACATCAACTTGACCCTCAAATCTTCAATTAAAGTCCTCAACAAGCCCAAATCACCCATACATATCCCTTTTGTCCTTAGTAGATTTCATCCTTGGACTTTAAGCCCCAATCTAGGTTATATGATTCATTAATTAATCAGTATTAAGCTATTGAAGCACTAGAATAACCAATCATCCTAACAAGATTCAAAAATTCACTATTCATCTTCTTCTCCATTCAAGATCCCTAACTCACAATACCCATTTCAAGGACTAGCATAATTCTTCAACCAATTGGTACTTTCTACTTTACAATACATTTCAAATACTTAATCCATAGTTGTATTTAAGTGTAGGGTGGAGAATTTACCTCTTGTAGATCAAACCCTAACTTGAACCCTTTTGAATGATTATTGATGATTAGAGAAATTCCTATGAACTTCAATCCATGTAGATGTTAATACTACCATTAACTAGTGTTAATCCATTATAAAAATATCATAAAACTCACATTTGATGTGTATTTGGGTTGAGGGTGCTCCACTTTCTCTCTAGAATCCAAAACTTAGCCAAAAATGTTATCTTTTTCTCTCTCCCCGAATTTCCTCTATTCTATAGACATTGAGCTGCGTAGGCTGGTTGCATAGCCTACGCATCAGATTGGCTATGCAGCTTAATCCTCCCTTCACTTCCATGCTGATTTTGCCTACGCAGACTCGCGTAGCTGTTCTGTCAGCATTTAGTAAAAAGGTCGTAACTTCTTGTAGAAATCTCCAATCGATGAACGGTTTGATACGTTGGAAACTAGACTCAAAGAGATTCAATTTGATAAGTTATACACTATATAAATCTTCATATCTTGAGAGAGGCTTGTTTGAAGTTAGATCTTGTGCAACCTCACTTGAAACTTTATCTCATCATGAAATTTTTAACTTTACTTAGCCTTAGGGCTCTTCTTAGACCCTAAACCACTTTTAATGCACCTCATACATATATTATCATGATCAATTAGTATCATTAAAATTACCAGACTTGTTCAAACCCGAATTGATATAATTAGCACCCGTCAATCTTCTTAATGGTCTCCAAACACTTAGAATTTTTTTTCTGGGGTGTTACAGAAAACAACTGTGAAGATACTGAATATTTGCAACTTGAGACACCACCCGTTGACTCAAACTACTCGATCATGAAGCTAAATATAAATAACAAAATTAATGAACCTATACTACAAGGAGTATTATATTTAGAAATTAAATATAGTACACCCTCAGTTTCATTTGATCTGTCTTAGTTATGACTGGTCACGAAATTTAAACAAGTAAGATTATTTAATCTTTTAAACTAAACTAACGATATGTGTAATATATCAAAATGTACTTTGAATCTTCTGGTCTTAACTCTTAAACATGCCAAATTAAAAAATTATTAACAAATATAAAAAGTGACATTCTTTAATAAACAAATAATATAAAGTAAGACATGTAAATGGAAACATATGGAGTATAAAGATAAGAACTTTGACCTCTATCATATTGAAGAAAGGGGAGAATCGTGGCACCCCTTATTATTTTTACAAGTGGGAATAGTCTCAAAATCCTTAGCAGACAATTTCTACAAAAACCCAGCATGGAATTCAATCATATGAGACTCCTCATCAACAATAATCCCTGTTACTGGGACCCACACGAACAGTTTCTTTTTTTGACGAGCTGAAGTTGGCGTAGTTGGATATCTGACTAAAGTATATACACTGAGATTTCTCCACAATATTATTATTATATAATATATATTAATTCTAAAAATCAACTTTTCATCGGATTCAATTATTTAAGTTACTAGTTTTAGTGTACGTGCATTGCACATATAATTTAACTTATTTGTCAAGTATTACAAAATTGGTAACTAAAAATTATAATTTTTTTATTGTTTATATATATATATATATATATATATATTAAATTATCTAATAAGCTTACGGGTGAGCTAAATGATGCAAGTGTTTATTTCACTAACTTTATGGGTTCTATATTTTGTATTTATGACATGATAATTCATTAATATATTTGTCTCTTACATGATTTGACAGTCATTGTTCTGGGTTCAACAGATGCTTCAAAATTTTCTGCTGAGATCATTAAAGTTGGGGTATTTGTGGCCAGTAGAGAGTTGAACCAAAACTAAAGTGGTAGCCAAACTAAATCAAGAAAGTTAATATAATAGCGAAAAAATTTCACCTCTGCATCAACAAAGTTAAATGGCATACACAAGGCCCTCGTTTAATGCGTTCAATATATTTTCGTAAGAATCCTCTTTTAATTTATTGCTTATCCTGTATCAACGCATAACTTATTCCTAGTAAACTAATAAAAATTTCACTTGCAAAGTTTGTCTCCTTCAAACAAATCCTTTCAATAATTAGTATATTTTTTTTTTTGTATAAATCGTACTAATGCATAAAATTATATTATCTTTTAATAATAAAAAGATATAAATTGTATTTGATAGATTAGAAAATAATAAATTACTATCTCAAGAAATAGAATCCTATATTAATTTGAACTATAAATATTAGTTGATATCAAAGTCTTAAGTATTAAAAATTAATTAAATGACCACTTTTTCTAATATAAAATTTATTTTAAAATTCCAAAAAGTCTATCAAAATTTTGCATGGGAGATTTGTGCTTTTATAAATGTGCATCGCACATGTATTTCATGTGAATTTAAAGAGCATATTTTTTTAAATATGTTATGAAAATTATTAGCATTTCATGATCTAATACTGTATTCAAACTATTAAATTTTGTTTGAACCCACAAATTTGAAAAACTAAATTTAGTTAAATTATCACGACCCCAAATCCTAACCGGTCGTGATGTCGCCTATCATGGAACTAGGCTAGCCAACCATCACTTTACTACGCATTTGTTCAATTATAAGAGTTCACAATTTAATAATAAGCATGCAACCAAGCATAGAATAGTGTAATTTAGTCTTAGCGTCCCAATAATAGTCTAAACAAAACCTCCCAAGACTGGAGTCAATAGTCTTGAGCATCTAAGAATAATTAAATCTAACTCTGCTAAAACTATAATATATGTCTCTGAATCAAATGCTAAAACTAAATAAGGAAGGGAAATGGAGAAGCTGTGGACGCTGGACAGCTACCTCGAAATTCTGTGAACTGCTGCTAACGAACAAGGCAACTACTGCTCCAAATCGGTACCTGGATCTGTGCACAGAGGCACAGGGAGTCTTTATGAATACGCCAACTCAGTAGTAATGAAAATAAATCACAGTCTGAGAAATATAAAACACGCAGTACAGATACACCAATTCACAAAAGCCAGTAAAACACCAAGTCACCATGTAGTATTCATCAAATACATGAGTTCAAAAATCGGTTTCGAGAAATCCTTTGAAACAAGTGTAATATCAGTATATCTCAGTAAAATTCTCGGTAAACACAAGTTGGAAAACAAAGTAAATCATAGTTTGAAAACTCAGTAAAAATCTTCATAAAACTACCCCTCGGGCCATAATCATTTCTCGTAACAATATCTTTCAGTATTAGCCCATCAGGCAACCTCACAATCACTCTGCCCATCAGGCAATCTCACAATCACTCAGCATAAGCCCCGCGGGCATCACTCATTAGATATTTGCGCTCACTGGGGGTGTGTACAGACTCCAGAGGGGCTCCTACAGCCCAAGCGCTATAACAAGCCACATCATGGCATAAATCACACACAATATTGGCCCGCAACCTCTCTCATATCATATCATCCTCACAACATAGGCCCACAGCCTCACTTAGTCAGACACTCTCATCATGCCCTTCAAGCCATAAATATACCGGGTTCTCGACCCAAAAATAGTGTTTCTGTAAGGCCCCAGTAAAAAAATTGCTAAGCAATATAGGATTCGGGGTGCCAGGTAGACTAACTGTAATATCTTATGTGCTTTAATTATAATATAAATGCATTGGATGTGGTGGATAAGTGTATGAGTCATATAATAAGTAATGTGAGGTCCAAGGGGAAGCCTAAGGCTAGGCCAAATGGGAGAATTCCATAATAGGCTAAATTTCCAAAGGTATTTGCACTAGTACACACTTTTAAGGAGAATATCTAATTATGTATAAAGTATTATGTGATGATTAACCTATCAAATAAAATGTCTTCGAGTCTAGTTTCCAACGCTTCAAACCGTTCATCATTTGGACATTCCTACGCAAAGTTATGGTCATATTACCGAAGGCTGGAAAAATGCGATCCTGTGTCAAATATGCGATCGCATTTCATGTCGCATTTTGACTCTGTGATCGGAGACACGTCGCAGATTGGGCCAGTGTAGCCCAGTTTTGGGCAGCTACTTTGCGATGCACTCTGCGGCCCACATGTTGGTTCGGCGGTCCATTCTGCGATCGCAGACCCTGTTACGGAGGCTTATTTTTCCTATTTTTATAACCCGACCCCATTTTCATAAATAGGTTTAAGGGCTTCATTTGGGGTCATTATCTACTGAGTTTAGAGAGAAATGAGAGCATATAGAGAGAGAAAGAAGGTTTCTAACTTCATAATCATCCAATTCTTGCTCAAGTCTTCAAGAATCAAGAAAGATACTCATAGATTGTCCTCCATCCGGGTAAGCCCTACTTCCAAAAATTCCATGCAAGAGGTTAAGGGTTCAAATATGTGGTGGGGGTTAGAAATAGGCCATGCATGTAGGACTAAGTTGTAGTATGTGATGTTAAAGAACTAATTTGGGTAGTTCATGTTAAAATTGGTTGAGGGAAGAAGGAATTACCATTTCTAAACCTTGTAGTCTACTTCACATGTTAGGTGTTTGATGAAATTCCTAAGAGAGTTACACCATGGGTAATCTTCCTAATTATTAATCGATTTCTGCTATCTCCTTATAGATTGTTATGGCTAGAGGTGTTGGTGTATTGTATAAACTTAAGGAAGAGCTCTTTGAGGTATGTATGGTAATTTTAATCCTTGTAAAATCCCTCTTGTTGTGGTAAGCATACGGTATGTGTACTTATATGGAAATATGTGAATTGACTGCCTAGTTGATTGCTACCCCATTGTGTTACATGAGATTTTGAATTGTGACTTGCCATGCCCACTTTATTATGTGCAAAGATGGTAGTTGTTTAAAGTTATTGATATGAAGCATTGTAAATAAGTTGAATGGTTATGGCAACACCTTGTGCATAAATTGATGCTTGATGAAAGTTTGGGGTGCTTTAAGCCCAAGTAAACGGATTGATAAATGTGAATTTGTGATCCTTGAAAGGAAGGCCCATGTGATGCAATTGTTTGGTGTTGTTGTTGAAATTGTGATCCTTGAAAGGAAGGCCCATGTGATGCAATTGTTTGGTGTTGTTGTTGAAATTGTGATCCTTGAAAGGAAGGCCCTTGTGATGAAATTGTTTGGTGTTGTTGTTGAAATTGTGATCCTTGAAAGGAAGGCCCTTGTGATGAAATTGTTTGGTGTTGTTGTTGAATTGAGATCCTTGAAAGGAAAGCCCTTGTGATGAAATTGTTGGTGTTGTTGTTATGAAATATGTATTGTCAGGCGGGGTTGGGTTGCGCGCCGCAACACGAAGTAATAAGGTGTGGGTTGTGGTGATAAGGTTGGCCGAGATAATAAGGGTGGAAAAGTGATCGTTATCACTATTGATATGAAATTGATGAAACTCGTGAATATGGTGGTGTTGGAAAGGGAAAAAGGAGAGATTGTAAAATTGTTGACTTTGATTATCCCTTTCCTTGTGTTTTGATTGTTGGTCCTATTGTTGTCCTTTTTCTTAGCTGTGCATTAGTTGATTGTACTTGGGATAAAATTTGTTCATACATACTAGTACTTTGTTGTTGTTGCTGTTTTGATGAAATTATTGGTGGTGTTGTTATGAAATTGTTGGTGTTGATACCCAATTTTTCCTCAAATTATTTTCAAACTTGCATATAAGCTTTCAAAAGTTACTCTTTGTAATAATGAATATTTTTTCCTATTCTTCCATATTTTTATTAAATGATTTTCCTGTTTGTTTAATATTTCATACTTGAATAATTATATATAAACTATGTTATAAATAATTTCAAAATGTTTCCCAGCTCAGTATGCTACTTTAAATCATCTTTTTTCCATTAGGATTCAATTATTTCACAAATTAGCCAATTGGTCTCATTTTATTTTAATTACAGTAATTTTACAATTATAGCCCAATTGAACATTTTGTATTATTTTAATTAGAAACTTATGCATTTTTTATATTTAATATTAGTTAATTACTGTAATTTTACCTATTTAAACTTATTTTCATGTTTTATACTATTATTAGCTATTTTATTAATCATTTATCTATTCTTTATGGGTATTTAATATCCATCCACATTTTATTAAATATCTAGCCACATTATACCCAACCCATCTGATCTTTAAACCCAATTAACCCAGACCCAAAA